>QOCX01000847.1:50621-64910 GCA_005959815.1 Sarcophaga bullata
GGGATTGGCGGACCTAAAGTAATTTAAAGTCTACATCGAACGACAGATTTTTGAGAAACTTTTCATAACAATTTTGATTTACTCTGAGAGTAAATCTGCTCAGAGAAAATCTGCTGAAAAGAAATTCGCCTAAGAAATATTTCTTTCAATATTTCGTTTTGTAGGCAATATTTGAGTCGTAGCTTGACGCCGAATAAGCGAACACGCCTATCTACAGCGACTTCACCTCCAGATTTTTTTTTTTTTTTTTTTTTTTTTTCGTCAATATTTTTGTATATTTTTATGTTCTGAACATTCGTTTTTTTTCTGTCAATATTTTGTATATTTTTTGTTCTTCGGTAGGACAAAAATAATTTGTAGTGAAACCTTATAAATACATTCCTTAAGTTAGGATTTGAACACCAGAGACCTTCATATGTATGGTTGGGACTAAGTGTTCAAATTATTTTAAGCTGCATGACTACCGTAGCAGAGCTTTTACGGCAGGCAACCGTGCCATATCAATATCATTGATGAGATGCTTGTTATCAAAAATATTATCCTGTGACCAAAACCTTTCTAACCTAGAAATTTAGAGGCTTCAAATATTTAATGCCAACCATGCACTATTTGATGCTGCAATTGTGATTTTTTTTTTTATTGGAAACAACTTCATCTTAAGTGCTGCTACTGAAATTTTGCCATTTTAGCAGATACAACCATGCTACTCACCTACTCAGAATATCATCAATTGTCACTTTTCAATGCAATTCAATCGTATTGCATGTAAAACACATTGAATTAACTTGTATTTGTTCAATATACAGACATTGTCTTTAAATTATTTAAAGCTGTCTTCTCTCAAGGGAATGTAAGTTAATATTAAGGAAAAAGAAAAAAAGAAAATTAAAAAAATAATTTCATTCACTCTACTTATGTTAAATATATTCATGCGTTCATTTAATTTATGCAGCCATTTGCTGTTCTTGTCATTTAAACGTAAGAATATTTAAATTTTTCTACTCGAAAATCAAAATAAAAAAAGAAAAAAAAAGAAAAATGGCAACTCGCTGACACATTGTATACCAACACTCAACTTTTTCTCTCTGGCAAAATATACACATACACACACAAAGACACATACATACACCCTCATGCAAATTTTTAACCTTTTAAAATAGTTTTACGATCAAGTTTAATGCAATTTCATTTGCAGTGCTTCGTGGCAACCACCCATGTCTGCTGCATTAACTGTCCAAAGTCACATTCGGTCATTCAAATTTTGCCACAGGACCCCAGTAAAAATGTTGAGTCAACTTTAAATACACTTACAAAATTGACATGTTCATATACATATGCCAACGCACACACATACACACACTTACTTACGCATTCATGCACATGTGTGTGTATACGCTTGCATACAAATATTTTCTCTTGCAATTAATTTTTTGTTGTTATTGCCATCATTGTTGTAAATGTTGTTGTTGTTATTGTTGGGTTTTTTTTTACACAATCTTCCAATGGAGGTCAAACTGAGGTAATAATTTTAACTTGTCCCTCTACTCAAGTGGGAGAGAGCGAATGAATAACATGTTACTACACTTGATTCGTAATGGCACAGTGTCGAACAAAAGTGTATGTAACGAATATAAAATAATTTAATTTAATAATCAGAAATCATTAAAAACTTAATGGTTTTCAAAATTGCTTAAGATTTTGGATTGAAGTTCTGTTTTTAACTTAAGATGATCAGATGTGAGCCCTTGCTGCTGAATCTTTAGCATATGTATGGTGCTGACTTATGGCACCAGTCTAAGACATCTCGATCAGAATTTATTTTCTTTTCTTTTTTTTCAAAAACCCTGAGAATACATAAATTCCCATGAAAAGATTTTCTAATCTGTTGTTCGGTGTTGAAATTAATCTTCAATGATCTCATTCACAACATGAATGATCTCAGACATTAGATTGTGATCCTCACTAAAGTGTTGTAATGATCAATTAAGTTAGCGGGTTGCTCGTATATCAGTTTTTTTGAAATTGGTTACCTGGATATGTATACTGATGTTGTTGGTCCAAAATGTCTTCTTCTACGGCACTTAGTAATGATTACTTTGACGCTATTTATCCGCTACTAGCCTGCCTTCTACCTTGTCTTACTCATGCTTTAAGTAATCTGAGCTTAGTTCAACTGCATGTTAGGAGGCTGCTCCCCGCCTCTGATCTCGCAGAGCCTGTTGTCCGTTAGGTTTGTTTCATAAGTAACTGGTCTTATTTACTATTAGTTTAGAACTAGCTTTTCACAGCCTTATATTGTGTGTGTTAATTTTATACATGAGTGAGTGGCAAGTAGATTACTCTTCCGAGATTTCTTGAGAGCATTGTCTGACCTGGGGTTTAAACCGTGGGCTCATGGTCTTAGTAATATCTACATTACTAGTCTAGGCGACTTATGTCTGTTTGTACTCACTGCATTAGAAACAATCCAAGTACGTTGCTTGGTCTTACAGCAAGTAACTTGCGTTGATGTGATCTTGATTTTCTATAGAAGGCATTCTGGGAATCAATTTCTCAACAGCAGTACGGTCTACTTATCGCAAAGCATTAATTATTATTTCGCGTTGGTTAGAATCCTATCAAGATGATAGGGATTTACCAGAAGTTTAATGAAGCTTTTTTCAAAAAAATATTTCATTTGTTTAAGAAATTTTAAGTCGATCTGGGGTAAAGCATTCAATTCAAAGCAAAATGTTTGTTTCCTGCTGCCTAAGGCAGCGTGTACTTAACAGAATCATTAGCTATTGGTGTGGTGGTGCTGCCTCACGGAAAGTTTAATAATTTTCTCTGTTTTTGTTTTTTCTTTTACCGAAAATGTCATTCTTAATGTGCATCTGTGGCTGTATTTCCTTCTCTCTTTATTTTTTTTAAAGTATACGATGGACTGCATGCTCCATTGCTGTCAGTGTCCTTTGGCATCAAATGCATAAAATTTTCTCAATGTCAACATGCGCTCACCCACAAGTTTTTAGTCACTCACACACATGTGCGTTGCATGAATACGGACACATAAATTTGCATGCCAGCCATATGTGTGTGTATGTGGAAAAGTGTGAGTGCGGGGAGTAAGTTTGTTTGGGTGTTGGTATTGGTGTTTTATGTTGTCACTGTCGTCATCATTGCTGTCGTATCATTTGTCAATTTGTTACTGTTTCTCTTTTCTTATTTTTCTTAAACTTTTCTCTCCAATCCAATGATATCTTTGCTGTTCACTATCTCCCGCTCTCCTGCTCTCTCTCTCGATTATTTTGTTTGTGTCTCTGAATTAATTTTAGTCCTACAATATATTCATTTCTATACGATTTCCTTTGCATTGGTGTCTACATGTGTGTTTGTGTGTGTGTGGGTTTATACCTCTCTAACGGTTTTTAAATGTTCTTATACGTGAAGGTAAACATTTGTAAGGGCGGATGAGGTATGGGTGTGTGAACTTTGGCGTTAATGAATTGAAATTTTAAATTGGCAGAGTAATGGTTGGCAACATGCAAAGGGTTGGCATTTAAAAAATAAAAAAAAAAAATACGAAGCAAAAAACAAACAGCAACAAACAAACAAACAAGCAAATAAAAACAAACATACAAACAGAAAAAAGGTTTGGTCTCACTTGGCGTTTTTTAATTTTTTTTTCATGGTGAGTTTTATTGTGTTTATTTTTCTTAATTTTTTTTTCGTTTTTCATTTCTCTTCCGCCATAAAACTAAAATAACTGAATGAATGGTTTTAGGACTTTAATTAAAAACCAAAATTAATTGGTCAGTATATGCATGACGAAGGAAGTAATGGTGGGGTAAGCAGAATCGGCAAGAAGATATAGAAAAACAATTTAAACATTTACATTGGTTTCGTGAATTTAATTAAAAATTACCAAAAAAAATTTTTTTTATTCCCGTACCCTGGCTTACTTTTGATCACAACACCGGAATTAATTGCCGTAAAAGGAATAATTGAATAAAAAGCTATTTTTCTGTATATACGCGTATAGTAAATATAGGAAAACAAATTTTTATGGAATTCTTTGAAGGGTTGATGAAAAGATTTCAATGCTTAAAGGTGTTCCTATGGTAAATGAATATGTAGAGGAGAATTATTTTAAAGAGAAATTTAAATTGGCAATTTGTAGGTTCTGTGCTGCAAAGCTTTCGTGGCGTTCAGACATCATTGCCGTGCTTGTACATGTAGTGGAGGGTGATATACAATGGCTCATATAAAGAAATGTTAAGAGCAGTTCTTATCATAATCGCTCAACCCGATCTAAATAACTTTCTTCTACAAAACCAAGCACCAAATGAAGGAAAGAAGAATAAAATTGGTTGGATTACAAACTCGTAATGTATTAATATGCAGCTGTACCCGCTTTATTGGTCCTATTTATTCAAACTCTAGTTTCATTTGCTGGACGTACATATATCCTTGCTAACAGTATTGTTTTTTGTAACTCTGTTTTGTTTGTGTTCACTTGTAACTCAAACTTATTGCATCATCTGGAAACAATTTTAGAGAAAATTTAAGAATTTTAGGAAGTTACTTTGCATCTCTCTTCTTATGGGAATTACAACTGATAATTCTATGTCTTTTATATAACATCGACACTGAATCAGTATACCGGAGAATTTCAATTTATCGCCACCGCCCACCCTCCTAATATAATATAATTTACTTATGCTTAAACAGTAATGAACTAAATGAGAATTATTTTTGAATATCATTACGTGGTTTTTATTATATGTCTACATGAACGACTGGCCATAAAATTAAGTACACAAACGATTGTTGCTGACAACCACTCCAAACAGTCTTGTTGATCGAACAATTTAAATAGAATTGTGTGTGAAGACAAGTTCGATAAAACCTCTAATGTGAATTTTAACAGAGGAATGTTGTGTGTTTAACAGAACAGGCAATATGTGAACAGATGATCATAGTGCTACCATAGTATTAGAAATCGGTTAATAAAATACAAAAAAAACTTATTCTGCAAACATTGCATTACTAGGACTCTGGAGAGGATGATGGATAATTGTAGAAGATTGTATCTGGTGGAAGCATCAAGCTATACAGTCCAAGGGTTCCCTAACACACTACAATTAATGGTAGTAAAGTATTAGCTTGGCGTACATTTAAGGTTGGTGGTGTATTCGGACCTTATTACTTGCAAACGGCTTTGCAGATCTTCAGGCATTACAAGTCGTTAATTGCGAAATTTTATTGACCTTTTTCCATATTGTTTTGAAGAAGACAGTGGCCAGGTCTTTCAACGTCAACACGATAGATGGATGGTTACCAACTTCTTCTTCCAACCTGAATTAGATTATATGAACCCATAGGGGAACATGGTTTCAGAAAAACGGCGGCACGTGCCATGCAGCTAATGCCACAGTTGACATTATGCACAAGCGATTTGAAAGCATTGTCATTTTAAGTAGGAATAATGTGAACTAGATAAGGAAATCATGGAATTTATAAACCACAGCGTTCCATATGCTAACTTTCCTGCAAGTATGTTTTGTAATGCTTAGATAACTTAAAAGCTCGTTTGTTTTTCATTCGAATTGTTAGAAAACTCTTTTTGAATAGTGTTCTCATATTATCTTTACATAACGCACACGATATATTTTTGGGATCTATGGTCGTTAGTAGTGATAACATTTCAATTATTTCTTGTGTTCCTTTTTGTGTTCGAAAGAGAGTTGAAATACACAACGTTTAAGCCATCACAACGCAGTTTATGGACGTTAGTTGTTGAGCTTATTTTTGTTTTAATTTTCTTTCTACCTCGCCGTATCGTTTCAACATAATTTGCAATGTTGCAAGTGGTTACACAAAAAAATGCCTGCAGCTCTAACAGCAAAGAGGTGGTATTGGTTGGATCTCTGAGACACACATTCTCACCGTTAGCATGTTTGGGCAAATGTTTCCTTATACACAAGCCACCGTGTAGTTATTTGTATTCAGTATTGTACATGCTTGCTTGTGTTGTTATGTTAGTTCAGCCTTGCATATGGTTATGTCATGTGTAGCAAGTGCATGTGTGGTTGTGATGTCAGATGCCACCGGATATTCAAGCTCATGCATTAGTTCGCTTTTGCGGCCGGGCACGGAAATGAAGCCTTTGGAAATGTAATACATTTATCCAATTGTTGTGTTCAATGTTGATGTTGCAAGTGCGCCGTTGTTGTGTTATGCTCTTACTGTTGCTGTTTTATTTTTCACACTCATTTACTCGTTCATTCGATATTTTATCATTCCACTTACGTGCTTAGTCGAGAAGATTCAAGCCAAAGTAAATTGAGTATGACAATTGAGATTATCAATGCCGCACCATTGAGGCACTACAAAGTATTTAAAAGATACGAGGTTTTTATTCGTTTTTATTTCAGAATTATTTTTCGAAAGGTTTTGTTTATATTTGCTGAACATTTTGATTTCATAATTTGCCAAATTATTCTTCAGAATTTCAATAAATCGTCATAGAAAATATCTCAGTTTTTCCAATATTTTCGATTCTCCACACAGCCATTTAATGGTGGAGTAGTCTGGAAAATTACGAACTTAATTGCATTTGGTTCGGTGCTCCACTACATTAAGGGATCGCAAATTTATGTCAATGCAAACGAAATCTAGATTTAACCCAATTTAAGTGCATTAGAGTTTTATATCAGATCTCATCAAATCGTGCATTGAATGAATGCCAACTGAGCGATAAAGTTTGGGGAAAAACTTGTTGACGACTGGAATTCATTTCGGAAATATTTTAATCGAATGAAAGAGAGTTAGGGTAACAAAATGATGCAAAAATTCGTTATGCAATTGCTACAGACACTAAAGGGTGGGCCATTTAAAAGTTTAAATTTAAAAATGAAATAAAATCAAAACGCTTTCAAATATTGCCAAAATAATTTCCTTGCTGTAAAGGACAATTGTTTCCGTTAGAAATGGAATATTATTTCATAAATATGGCTGGCGCGGCTGGCCTCATTCGATCGGAAAAATTTTCGAGCAATTTTTCGAGCTATGCCTTAATGAATGTTGGCCTTGAAATGCTCAATTCTCTCTTGTTTGTCGACATACAACTTTTCTTTAATAGCGCCCCAAAGAAAATAGTCCGATGATATCAAATTACAGCTTCATGGTCATCTAACGTTTGACGCAATAAATTGATTGTGGCATGAAATATGTGGCAAATGAAATCAAACATCATTCCCATCAATACCATGAAGAGCGGATACAAAAAATCGGTTATCATAGTGCGATAGGTGTTTCCATTGACCATTTTTCAAAGAAATATGGGCAATGAGGCCATCGCCTCACAAGCCGCATTAATGGTGCATTAGCTTCTGTAAGATCATGTGTAGGCTTTTCTAAACCACAAATACAGCAATTGTGCTTATTAACGTACCACCCAGATGAAAATGGCTTTATCCGTAAAGATTTTTTTTTTTTTTTTGGGAAAAATCAACATCATGTTGCAATTTCTTGTTGGCCCAGCTGGCGAAGTGAATACAAGGCATTTATATTTGTCAAGTGGCTTCAACTCTTGAACCAATTGAGCTGAGATTTGTTTGCAAAATTTAATTTTGAGAACGATGACAAGTTAATGTTGATGGATTCTTACGCACACGCACGATATTTTCGAGTGTATACACGGTATGAGCATGGTCTCGTCTTGGCACATCAATAATAAAACCAGTTTTACGAACTTTTGCTGTAAACTTGCATATACTGGGCACTATTGGTTCTACTCTGTGACCAAATTTTTTATGACATTTTCGTGCAATTTCCGATCAATTGCCTTTGTTTTAGAAATAAAGTTCCAATAAATCTCAAAGTTACTTAAGCGTAAATTGATTCATTAAGTTCAAGGGAGGCAAAATACGCTGAATTTTGTGCCAGAATATAAGGACATAAGTATTGTCCGATTCGAAATAACTGATGTTTCAAATTTAAACCGATAGATGATCCATCCGATAGGTCGCTTATGTCTCGAGGAGAATCCGAAAGGATATATTGAAGATAAAGATTAAGTGCATCAGAGATGAAGGAAAAATTCATAAACAATTCAATTCAATTCTTTCTATTTTTAAATGAATCAATCAATCTTACGTCATATTTAATGCCAATACTGTAGGGTATTAAAACGATGTCGGTTTCAGAACATAACATATCCTTGCATATTTTATACACGCGAATAAATTTGAGAAATTAAAGGAAAAAAAAAAAACAAAAAAGAAATAAAAAAATGAAAACAAACTGTTTTAATGCATTTTCATGTCAGGCTTCTTGCTTATCAGGGAAAGAATAATTTCATTTCGTTTTTCTTTTTTTTTTTCTGTTTGTTTTCCTTCTATTTACAGTATGAAATCATAATCAGTTATAAATTGCGAAACATGCTTTTAATGCTGTTGAGTTGTTTATAGTCGAGAGGAGCAAATTCTGATGTTATTCCAGTTAAATTTTCATTTCACATTTCACTCAGTGAAACAACATTTCTATTCACTGCTAATCCGACCATTTCTCTGTGTATTGTGGAAGGGGAAGGGGGGTAATGTGCTATATTTGTTCGAAATCTATTATCGTTTGTTGTTACTTTGTTTTTTTTTTTTTGTTTTTTTTTTTTTTTGTTTAAGTTTTTACAGTAACACTTATAATGGCAATAACAACAGCAGCAACTACAATCGAATGCAGGTAGAATTGCAAAATGCAACAGTGTGTGCTCGTTAAATTCATTTGAAATTGTTTAAAACATTCATCATATCAGGATATTACTAAAGGAACTTTGATTTTCATTTTGATTGTGTTTCTCTATTTTATTTAATTCATGTTGTAGCATTTAGTTTAATGATTTATTATTATTATTATTATTGCGAGTCGAATAAATGAATGCCAGTGAATGCCAGTGAATGCCAGTGAATGCCAGTGAAATTTATTTGTTAATCAGTTTTATCGAAAAACATTTTCATATCCTTTGAATATATTAGTTGAGTAGCAGCAATGGGCTCAGATTGTAAGGCTAAAAAATCAAAATAAAAATTTAAACAAATTTAATATAATTTCGGATTATACTGACTTCTATTAGATTTATGAATTATGATTCTGACTATTTCCAGGTTAATGCGTGTACTGGCGAAAAGTTGAGTAAACAAATGCTTCAGACATCTTCAACGAAATGAAATATGAAAACATATTTTTTCCTTGACTTCCTCTCAGCAGATTTATGGCAAAAACTCTTAGCGTAAAAGAAATTGAAATGAAAAGTTTCTCCAAAATTCTATCAATCGGAGTCGATTTACCACGGCTAAATAAAATTAACGAACACAACACAGGTGGTGTGAGAAGCTAGGATGTAATTCTGTTTGAAGTATTATAATGACCAATTATGAATGTATATACGTTATGTATGATCATTCTGCAAGTGTTATCATACGTACTGACAAAATTCTTATCGTCAGTAAAGATGGTAAGATGTAAGTATGAATGTCTAAAACCATGTTCGTGGCATATAATAATTATAAAACGAGTTCAAACATAATAGCTTATTTATCTAATGGTTTTAAAATGATTGAAGATCCATTGGGAAAACCGCACTCAAATTTTGAAAACTTTCTACAAAAGTGATGATTCAGACTTAACCCCTTTTCAAGTATTACGGATGATTACGGTCAACATAATCGAAATGAATTGGCAAGGTTATAAAGAAGCCAATGGTCAGATATGGTCATATATGTGCAATAGTCTAATGTAGCCAGTGCCGAAGATATTGTGTCTATTAGAAACGATCCTAAAGGAACCATTACCATCAATTTTATATTTATTACAGTTGTGTTAGTGCGAACAGATTGTTCTTATAATTTCGATATTGAAGTTACTTCCACAGGTATGTCTGTGCCTTTCCCTTCTTTGTTTGCATATTGGATTCTAGTCAAGTGCTAGCCACATACGGTCTTCTTATGATTTTCAAAGCTTTAGGGTTAGGGTTCTAAGATTTCCAACGGTTGACTTAGAAGTGGAGTTAAAAACTTTGTTTTATTCAAAATTTAAACAGAATTCTAGACAGAACTCTATGCTTTAAGTGTGCGCTTGGCATATTTTATGCAACGCACTATATCAGCTCTAGAGATAACAAATGCAAATATCGTGGGTTGTTAAGTAATCTATAAGGATGGCCATTGTAAGACCACTTGTTAGGGCTGTAATGGAACACTATGAACTGGGAAGGTGGGCGCAACATTACATATGTTGGATTTATTTTATGAGAAGTTTGCAAGAAACAAAAATAACGATACGACAATCCGTTAGACGATTTAATAATTTGAGGTTTACTGCTAACGTTGTTGGATTTGACAACGAAGTTACATCGGTTGCAATCAATTCAGAGGTGCACGTATTGGCACGGAACTATCGTTTGAAACAAGCCTAATGAAAAACCAAACTAATGGCATTAGTTTCGTTTTATAAAACTTAAAGTCTTTATAAATACTAATGCTAAACGGTATTGAAATAAATAACTGAAGACCCAAAGCTTTTAATCCAAAGATTTTTAATTCCGAAACTGATTGACTGGCGAGTATTCAGAAGTATTTTTCATAGGCTCACTATTGTACCAAGATGAGTTTAAAATCATAATTTCTTTGTGGCACAATAAATTTCCATTTAAAAAAGAAAACTTCTAGGATTTTTTCAATTAAAATTTAAGAACAGAACATATAAATTAAACACAATCAATATATTGCTATTCTTAAAATTACTTCCTTTAAATTAAAACAAAAAATGCTTCCAATTCTGAGTCTGTGAATTGAATTAAAAAAATTTATTTCCTTTTAAATTCGTTACTTTCAATTCAATTCAATTCAATTCAAGAATTCAATACAGTTCTACTCCACATTGTAGTTGTAGTTTTGTTAAACAACAATAAACGAACGGTTGTTTATCTACAACTTCCTTCCAAATTTTATGATTTCCAGTCTACCTGTTCCATCACTAGATATAAGAGACTGCAAAAAACAGGCCATTTATATGCTGTAGTATGAGTTCAACTCAGCTCAGTTACGATGTTTGAGTTTTAAGTGCTGCAACTTACAAGAGTATCAATAAAGTTTTCCACAATTCGACAATAAAAAATAAAAAATAAAAAAAAAATGGAAAAAAATGAAAATCCAACAAAATAACAACCGAAATCACACAAAAATTTGTTTGCCGTCATCATTGCAACTTTTCAATTCTAAAAGAAACAACCAATACTAGTCGTGGAAGGAAGAAAGAAAAAATGAAAATAAAAAGGAAAATATTTCAAAAATTCTATGCATATTCGATGGTTGTTAAAAGTGTGAAAAATTTATTCACTGAAAAACAAGATAAAAAAAGAGAAAAAAAAACACACTGTCGAAGTGTGGTAAGCAGAAAAGAGGGGAACTCAACAAATTTTCAAATTGTTGGCATTGATATTGTGATGAAAAATATTAGGGTTGAGCGTTGTCAGGCATATTTCAACAGAATTTTATTTTCTTAGAAGGTTTCGTAATTGCCCAGATATTTTTTAGAATTTCCCAATACATGGCCGTTTTAGTAAAAATTTATTGAATCAAACATTGTTAAACACAGGGGCGCAGCAATATTATTACACTCCTTCAGCTCAGAACTAGTATCCATGCCCCACTTGTACTGTGTGTTATTTATTTACCTAAATCTGGAAAGCTGGTAGTGCATGCTATGTCCGCTCATGGACATCAATGGGAGTGATGAACTCTGTTTAGCTTGACAAGGAATAGAGCGGCCAAATAACCCTACGCATGCAAATCGCCAAGAGATGCCCACTGCAACCCCACACCGCAAACACATCCCCACAATCTCTTGCTCTTTCCTCACATCTTTGAGGGGGCACCTCTCACGCCCCTCACTCACCATCCACCACTACACGCTTGCAACGACGCAACGAACCCCATACGGTACCCCCTACCTCGCATGTCTTATGCCACCACAAAGCGGCAACCACACCGATCACCTCCGTCTTTGACTGTTGAATGCTTGCGAACAGAATATGTGCGAGCCATTTCACTAAGCTGCGTGCGCCTAATGTTAATCAACAATTTGTAGATGAAAAAACTGATATGATGATAGGTTATCGCAAAGCAAATGTACTTCATTCCACATTTGTAGCAAATAATTGGTAGAATTGTGACTCTTCTTCAAAAATCTAGTTTTGGGTGGCAGAAACGTTCATGACATCTCCTTTAGGAAAAAGTTTTGTTGACTTAAAAAAAAAATCCTGTGGTAACTTATGGCGCAGTTTATTCAAGACAACTGAAACATCCTTGATTCCTATAGCCAAAATCACTCAGTGAAAGCTTAAAACTTGTTTCCAAATTTAATTTCCTCGAATTAAATTTCTTTTCAAAACATAAACCTGGTAACATAAATTCTTTGTTTTTTTTTTCTTGGTAATCATATTTAGTGCTGCCCTATTCTCTTACAATCGTAACAATACCCTTTTATTTGCTTTGTTGCAATACCAATCAATGAAAAACAATTCGCATTTTAGGAATACTTTGTAAAACACTAAATAAGTTGAAGTATTTAACAAATATTGCAATACACAGAACTTCAATGTATAAAGCAACCAAGTAATTGGATTTGGGGCAGCTGAGAGTAAAAAGTCGAAGAACTATGACAATTGTTTGCAAAAATTCAAAATAATAAATAAAAATTGCAACTTAATCATCTAAAACACGCATTAATGTTGAAGAGAAAAATTCTTAATATGCGATAAAACTACACATTAACACATTTAAGCAATCACAAGCATAGCCGCGTGTTTATGGGTACGTATGGTAAATTCAAAATGGTCTGTGCAAATGTATTTGTTTATGACTGTAGTACTAAAAATAAAATCTATTTCCGTTAGCCATTTATATTGTTAGGCATTTGCTTATGGAAGTGTATAATAATAACTGTGAATGTGGTGTGTATGTGTGTGTGAAAGAGAATTCCATAACACGCACATGCCATTCAAATGCAAAGTGTTTGTTGGCGCTAATGTTAGTGCAGTTTTTAAAGAATAAATATATACACACGAATACACTTGCATGTGCATGTAAGTATATGTGAATTGGTGGAAATTAGTCTCGAGAGAGAGAGAGATAGAGGTTATGTTCTACGGTTACACCTTCCGGGCATTCACCTCTACTTTGCTGTTGAGTTGGAAAGCTATATTAACTAGGAAAGTAGTAGAAATACGGAAAGAAAACAAATTTTAATGTTTCAGACTATAATCTTACCGCCCAGTTGATTTTAGAATTTATTTCAGTTTATAATTGCAAAATACATTTTCCTTTTGCGGCTTATTAAAAAGTAACGCCTCTTGATTAAGGCATTTCTGTGCTCTTTCCTTGTTTCTGTTCTTAAATTCAAATCATTTCGATTGGAACGATTATACGCTAAAGTCATATAAAAAAGAAAAAAAAAAGAAAAACAGTTACAAAACAAGGTAGTTATTGTGTAGGTAAGTTTAAACATGACTGGAATTATAATAGAGGACGGCAAGCAAGCAAGGCAACGTGAAAGTGATTAAAAGTTGTACAAAAAAAAATTCCACGTTAATATTATTTCAGTTCCATTGGGGTAATAGACAATAGTAGGACCAAACGTCAACTCCGTTATGACAAACAGTGTTTGGATATCATTGTAAGCTTCTACATCGTTAACGAGGTTTTTCAGTGGTATTTTCAATGCTTCCATTGGTGTTCCTATCCCACATTGATTGAAAACCCTTTAAAGAGAGAGAGATATTTTGAAATGAAACAATTTCTTTTAAGTTTGTTTGTTTTTATTTTTTTTTAATATGTTTGACATATTTTTTATTTAAATTTTTTTTATTTATTTTTTTTATTTAATTCTTCTTAATATTTATTTTTACTTAAACTAAGTTCACATGAGTAATTAAAATTATTATTTTTTATAATGCCGTGAATTAAATTAATAACATTACATACATAAATGGAATTGAATATGCAATAATCGATATGTTAATTTAAAACAAAAAAAAATTATTTTAAAAATTTAATCGAAATATAACAATAAATATTTGAACATAAAAATTATGTTTGTATATGTATATTGATTCAATAATAAAAATTATTTGTTTAAATATTTTGTTTATGATAAAATATTGTATTTAAATATTATTGTTAAATAAAATTCAAATTTAAATAAGAAATAATAAATTGATCAAATGTGATATTAATATTAATTGAAGTCTTT
>QOCX01000848.1:0-50470 GCA_005959815.1 Sarcophaga bullata
CAGTTGCTTGCGTACGGCTGACGACATGGACATCACTAGGCGTACCCAAGCGAGATGTTACTGCCTGCACTTATGCGCTATTGAAAGGGAGTCTGCGAAGATGTTATGTCCTGGCAGTAAACATGAGGCAAACAAAGTATATTGTTATCGACCAAGTAGGGAGAAAGTGCGGGCGTACTTTGATTTTCAGGATTACGGTCGATAACATATACTTTTGGATGTTGTCAGGAATTCATTTCATCTTGGCTCGCGTTACCACCAAAGAAATGATGTCAGACTTGGAGATAAGCGCAGGATCCTCTTGCCACAGGTGCTTATTATGGTCTCAATAGGCACTTGAGTAACTAACAGAGGACCTCTCTCGTGCGACAAAACTAATACTCTACAAGACGCTCATCTTACCCCGATTGTTCTTTATGGCGCAGAGGCAGGACCTTATTAAAGCAACCGATGCAGCAGCTGAGAGTATTCGGAGAGAAAAGTCCTACGTAAGAATCTTCGGGTCCAGTTGCGGACGTTGGCGAAGATTTCGCCATCCGATACAACAGTGAGGCTGTATGAGCTCCTCAACGACATTGGACGTTGTGCAGCGTATTAATATCAAGCGGCTGCGCCGGTCGGCCCTGTCGTTCAATGGGAGGAGGATGCTCCGGAGAGACGAGTTTTGGATGCGTGGGATCTGCGGAAGTCGGCGAGAGGACGACCTTGTATCGTTGGAAGGATCAAGTCGGAGGAAGCCTGTCATCCCGATTGGTGTGACCAACTGGCGTAGGCGCGCAAGAAGCAGAGGGAGCCTGGAAGGATGTGTTGCGGCAGGCCGAAATCCGTTAATCGGGTTGTTATGGCCAATTAAGTAAGTAAGTAATGCCATTCGGAACAAAATTGTAGACAGCGCGGACGCCGCGCTAGAATCTTCCAATACACCTCTTAATTGGAAGGCAATATCCCGATGCCTTACCATGCATTATGCTAATAAGCGAGACCTTAGCACCCTCGAATACCAAATGACTTGTCTTGTACAGGGTAGAAAATCAGTACAAGAATTTTACGGTGAAGTATATTCCCACCTAACGCTCATCCTCAACAAAATAGCGTGCATGGAAATAAATGAAGAACCCATGCAAGTCCTCACAAATACGTATTGCGACGAAGAGCTTGATACCTTTACCAGAGGTCTATCGGGTGATCTTTCAAGACTCCTTGGCATGAAGGAGCCTGTCGATTTACCAGAAGCATTACATATGTGTATTAAGCTCAAAAAACAAATTACAGAGCAGTACATGCCAACAATCAGTATACATACATAACATACATAATTGGCCATTACAACCCTTCAGTCAGGATTACGGCCTAGCTTCCACACCACTTCATGTTGTGTGTGTTAATTTATACATGAGTGGCGAGACCTACAGGTTTAAAGTCCGGATTTCGAACGACAGAGTTTTTGTAGAAGACTTTTCATGGCAGATTTTATTTATTTTCAGAGATGTTTTGCGAAATCTGCTGAGAGGAAGCCGCCGAAGAAATATTTTTTCATATTTCGTTTTTGATGTCTGACCGAAGATACGAACCCTGGCCTTTCGTCTAATAAGCCAACACACTACCTACTAGACTACGGCGACTTCCAACAATCAGTATAGTTCGTCTAAAAAATCAAATCCATTCCTGGCAACATTTCAACATTTCCAACAAAAATCTCCTTTACCTCCAAGAAATACTCATTATAGGAACCAACCATTTTAAACACAACTTGTCTATTAGCCTCAAACAATTTCACGAATCAAACAGATTGGTCTACAATTCCCTCGACAACCCCTATATTTTAACCCTCAAATTTGGCCAAATAGACAAATTGATAATCATCCTTCCAAAAACCCTCCCGATGCAACCAAAACCACCTACACCAATGGATATCGATCAATCGCAGCAAACAAGGAATGTAAACTATATGAACAGACCGAACTTTAATTTTGTAGGAAAACGTCCACCGCCAACACAATCCAATCAGTTCAATAGAAATATTCCCAATAAAATCCAAAGGATTAACTTCAAAACCTGAAGACAACATCTTGCAAGAAACAGAAGCTGGTGAATGCAACAATCAAGAAAAGCAGTCATGGGACAATTACTATCAGGAATATACGAGATTAACGTAATCCACGTTACCTTATTTTCAATGTAAAACTAGTAACGGAGAAGTGCTCAAATTCTTGATAGATACCGGATCAAACAAAAACTATATCCAACCCTCATTAGCCAAGAACACTCTACCAAATAATTCTATATTTTTCGCCAATTACGTCGGCGGCAAAATTAAAATATCACATTACATCTTTTCAAGTCTTTATTCTTCGTTTTACCCTCTTTCAAATCGGTTCATGGAATTCTCGGCAACGACAGCCTCAAACAGCTAAATGCAATTATATACACTTCGAAAGACTATATGTTAATAAAGAATGGTAAAAGAGTCCCCATTAAACAGCAAATATCTAACTCTGTCAATAAATTAGAAGCGAAAACCAAACATCTAACAAAAGTCCAAAAGGAAAAACTTCAGACATTGTGCAAACAATATTCAACACTTTTCGCGAAACCTAACGAAAAACTTACCTATACTACAACAGTAAAAGCAGAAATTAGGACGACTAATAATAGCACAATATACTCTAGATCGTACCCATACCCTATGTCTTTGAAATCAAAAGTCGAAAAACAAATAATGACCTCCTGGAAGATGGAATAATCAGACCATCTCGTTCACCCTATAATTCATCTGTCTAGAAAGTGGACAAGAAACCGGACTCCATAGGAAACAAACGATGCAGGTTGGTGACAGATTATCGAAAATTGAACTTGCTAACGGTAGCGGTTCGATACCCAATACCCGAAATAAACGAAGTTCTTTCCCAATTAGGACCCAATAAGTTTTTTTTGGTATCGAACTAAAGAGTGGTTTTCACCAAATTCCATTAAGAATTCGAATATGGAAAAAACAGCCTTCTCTATCAACAATGGAAAGTATGAATTCACCAGAGTTCTTTTCGGTCTAATGAACGCTCCCTCTATTTTTCAAAGGACATCAGATAATATTTTCGAGACCACATAAGACGCTGCTGCTAGGTGCACTTAGACGATAAAATTATATTCAGCAAATCCGGAGCAGACGATGTAAAAGATTTAGGCGACGTTTTAAGTACTCTCGTTAGGCAAATATGAAGGTACAGTTAGATAAATGTAAGTTTTTCGAAAAAGAAGTCGAGTTTCTTGGATTTGTAGTGACACCAGAAGGAGTAAAAACAAATACTTCAAAAATTAAGGCCATTCAAGATTTCCCCAAAATCTCAAAGAACTAAGGTCATTCCTAGGCCTATCGGGCTATTACCGTCTCTTCGTTAAAGATTACGCGAAGCTTACCAAATTCCTAACGGCCCTTTTAAGAGGGGAGGATGGACGTACGTCCAAAAACCAATCGGATAAAAAACAAATTAGTCTTGACAAAGAAGCTGCCAATGCATTTCAGAAAATAAAATCATGTCCTAATTCCTGAAGACGTCATGGTGACTTATTCCAATTTAAACAAGGAATTCGAACTTACAACGGATGCGTCTAATTATGCGATAGGCGCTGTTCTATCACAAGAGGATAGACCAATTATGTTTATTCCTAGAACCCTTCAAATCAGAGGAAAATTATGCGGCGAAGGAAAAAGAGATGTTTGCCATAATCTGGGCACTGAAATCTCTTCGTAATTACCTTTATGGCTCAGCCAAAATTAAATTTTTACAGGCCACCAACCATTGACATATGCATTAACACAGTAAAAATAATAACGGTAAGATGAAACGTTGGAGAGCGATCCTTGAGGAATACAACTATGAGTTGCGATATAAGCTAGGAAAAACAAATGTAGTTGCAGACGGATTATCTAGGAAGCCCCAATGCATAAAAATTAATTCTCTTACATCTACTCAACATAGTGACGACAGCTCATCCCAAAATTTAATTTCATATACTGACGCACTAGTTAATGCCTTTAAAAACCAACTCTTTAATAACCACAGCAGAAACTTCATCATATCAGTTCAAAATTGTTTTTCCAACATACCACAGACACCTCATGCCGAACCAGAATACATGGATGATTTGTTAATTAATCTTCTAAAGCGCTATTTAAATCCTTCAGTCACAAACGGAAGATCACATCCTTGACAAGATTCAATCTATATACTCTCCTTACACTTTAGGAAATACAAAATACACTACACTCGGAGGATAGTGAACGACTTGACAGAACCAACAGAATAAGAATCCGCTAATCATAATGGAACACAACAGATCCCATAGAAGTGCAGCTGAAAACAAGGCTCAACTATTAGAGAAATGCTACTTTACTCAGATGAATGGAAAAATAAAAAAAAATTACTAAACAATGTAAAATTTGTCAGGAAAACAAATATGAAAGGCTTCCACCAAATTCAATCTTGCAAGCAACTCCTATCCCAACTTACCCAGGCCACATTGTCCACATCGATATTTATCACACAAATAATAAAATATGCCTCACTGCCATATATAAGTTTTCGAAGTACGCTCAGGTCAAATTAATAAAATCGAGAGCTGCTGAGGATATAAAGCAACCTTTACAAGAACTTCTTACAGCCATTGGTATCTCCGAAAAAATAGTAATTGATAATGAGAAGTCTCTAAGTTCAGTCTCCATCATACTTATGTTAGAGAAACAATATAGAATAGAAATATTGAAGACCCCTCCATATTCTAGTTCAGTTAATGGCTAAGTTGAACGTTTTCACTCCACTCTTACCGAACTACTGCGGTGCACAAAAGCAGTAAATACTCACAGTAGTTTTGAAGAATTATTAAATAAAGCATTATGGAAATGTCAACTATTAATAGAAAACCCATTTTTTGGTAAAAAGGTTTATACCTACCTCTCACTTATCGAATAAGAAAGACTTTACAATATTAAAAAAATTAACCTTAAAACAGGAAAAAGACCTTGCGTTCCATAATAAAAACAGGACAGAGATAAAAACATATCTAACAAACGACGTTATTTACGTAAAAAAAAATAAAAGACTAGGAAACAAACTTACACCCCGCTCTAAAAAGAAAATTGTCTCTAGGGATAACGGAAATACTGTTATCACTCAATACGGACGAACAGTACATAAAAGTCATATTAGGACATAACAAGAACAGAAGAACTATTTCTAAATAATCTTTTTTCTTTTTTAAATTTTTGTAGGAGGAAATGATAAACCCTAAAGTTATAAATTTAAAGATCGGGAAAATAACGTCCCGAAAGAGTAAAAAAATTCTTATTAGAATATAGAAAATTTAATTAATTTAAGGAAAAAATTTCGATTAATATGCCATAGGCGTACGACTACTAAAAGCATTAATAGTAAATTAATGATTAACTAAATAATAGAATAATTAATATAATAAAAGAGTCGATCAATATGCCACAGGCGCACGACTAATAAATCGATGATAATTAATTAAAGTAATAGTAATTAAACTTAAATGAAAAGAAATTTTTTATTAAATAAAAACAGAAGAAAAGTTGTAGATTTAATACAAACTTATTAGAATACAACCCCACTTGAATTTTTATCAATACATTTTCAGTCTCCTAACCTGCATGGCTCATGCAGAAATTTAAATTCATGACTACTCCTTGTCCCACTTAATAACCATCGACAATGGCTACTCCAAGACAAAAGACTAAATTTTATCCATGTCATAGACCCTCTAAGGTACAGAAACCTTTTGGAAAACATAACAGACGTAATGAACAGTACATTGCTACCCGGAAACCCTATGTATCCTATCCTACAGCATGAAGCCCAACAACCTATTGAATTGTTGGAAATCGTCGAACCCGTCTAACATCCTAAATGCAAAAGATCCTTAGATATACTGGGAACTGCTTGGAAATATCTAGCATAACGACCTTAACATTATTAACAATAATCTAGACCAACTAACAGCCAACAATAATAAACAAATTCTTACAAATAATGCTTTAAATAACCGAATGAATAAATTAACCAAAATTACTAATGACCTTTCAAATATAATAAAAAAAGATAACACTATTGATAATGGAATAGCTCTTAGTTTACAAAGTAAAGTAAGAGTGATAAAAGAAGGGATAATAAATATTAAGTATACCATACAATGGGTTAGGTTAGGTATTGTAAATTCAGTTGTATTAGACAAGAAGGAGATAGAAGTAACAGTAAAAGAGTTAAAAAAAAGAAAATATACCATTTAACACAGTTGAAGAGGCGTTAGAATTAGCAGATGTTAGTGTGTTAAGCAACTCTTCAACAATAATTTATATTTTGTAAAAATAGCCTTAACTACCGAGGAAATTTATAATAACTGTATTATTAAAGCAGTAATGAAAAATAGTCTAATAATTAATTTAAAATATAATAATATACTGAAAAATGAAGAAATCATATATGGAATAAAAACTGATTGTAAACAATATAGTATGATAAGTATTTGTAAGCAGGATGAATTATTAGACTAAAGAAATGATCTTTGTATACCTAATCTAGTTAAAAGCCTCAACTCTTCATGTCATATGATCAATAGTCACCACGCCCCAAGAGAGGAACTCATTGCTCCAGGAATGATTTTCCTAAATGAATTTCAAGGTAACATAACTATAGATAACAATGTGCGCACCATGAACGGCAGTTACATCGTGAATTTCAAAAACTCAACCATAACAGTAAATGAAAAAACTTACAGACATTTTGAAGCGCTTCCACTAAAAGTAATATCAGCAATAACTCAACCAACATCAATAGAAGAAAGCCGAACTAGACTCCTATCGTCAGAAGCACTCAGTGAGCTATGTATCAACAATATAATAGAAATCCAGTCCTTAGAGCAGAAAAAAAGATAAATAGAGTTTCTGCGGGAATTACGCTCTTTGTATTTATCATTTTGTTAATAAAAATTAAAAAATACTTCCATAAGAAAGAGCGGAAACATCCAACAGAACAACCCACAGAAGATACCGTGGTGGACGGAAAACAGGAAACCCCTATTGAATCCCCGGCGCCACCAGTAAGAAACTTCCAATTTTTCCAGACTTAACGTTGTCAACATTCAAAACTCCAAAAAAATGTTTCCCACGAAATAGAAAACATACCAACCAAATTACACGCGCAATTACCAAAAACGCTGGCGACATGTCTACAATATCGGTGCATTAATTGCTCGCGCTATTACCACTATGCTGACACCCAAAAATACCACCTATATCTGCTCTGCAACGTGACCAGATCTAATGACCGAGGTTTAATTATAAGTAAATTTAATTTTGTCAAGTTAGTTCTTAAGTGAAGTTTAAATAATAATAAAGTGTGGCTTTTAACCAAAAATAATTTTTTTAAACGTTTTGATGGGGTAAACTTGGAAAATATTATTTTTTCTTATTTTTTCAAGTTTGGCCATTCTTAATTGCAAAATTTAATTAAAAACTATAAAACAAGTGATGAAGAGATTGAGACTTTGTTTGATGAAATCAGACAAAAATTACCGCAGTTATTATTTAAAGAGTATAACGGTATAACAAATGAATTTTAAGTTCAAAATTTTCTAAGTTTTTTGAAGGATCTTAAGTGTTTACCAACCAACCACCGGAAGTTGGCTAATGTTTACACAGAGCAAAACAATAATATTTGCACAAATCGCAATCTGATAGTCGTTGAAACGTGCAAAGCGTAAATTCTCACTTAAGCAATGAAGATCTATCAAAAATTGTGAAAATTTTTAACTTACAGTTCATTTGAAAAACATTTATAAAAATATATGAGTCAACTGTTATACTCTTTAAATAATAACTGCTGTATTTTTTTTGGTAATTTTTCAAATTGGTTGTAACATATTTGCATAATTAATTATTTTATGTGAAAAGATAAACAAAAAAACCGTTTTTGTCAAATAAAACAAGTTTGGAGGGTTCGAGAAATATAAAAAAGTATTTTGGAATTCTACTCAACTAACTGAACAACATAGACTAGGTAGTTACTCAGGTGTATTTTTTTGTCGCATAGTGTTATTAGTTATAGAAATCTTTGTAAATAAGAATCCTTAATAATCGTATTGTAAGTTTAAAGTGCAAGTCTTTAAACTATAATTTTTTTTATAAATATGACAATAATTCACAAAGTAGCTATTATTAAAAAAATATTGTTTTCATGATGATAGCAAAAGGGCAACACAAATCAGGAAAAAAAACAGTGATCACCATTGTCTCGTCTATTGTTGTCATAAACCCAAATCACATTTCAATAGTGGTGACTGTAGAGAAGCCAGACGATTTCGTAAAACAAAAAGGTTGAACATTCGTAAACTGTAAGAAAGCAAACTGGTACAGCTTAACGAACTATGTAGAGAAAGCCCTAAGTCTGGAGTCACCACCACTACGTGCTAGAGGAGGAGAAAAGACCCTGAGACTTATGATCCTGAGAGCAGCCAAATGGAATATACCCGCGAAAGACTACGAGCCAATGAGCCAGAATTAAACACTTGTTCAGAGATATTACCAAAATAGGCAATGAGCATCGACAGACAGAATGGTTAGCATTCCTTGACTCGTGCTCAGCAGGATCGAAAAACTATTGACAACTATCAAAGGTCAATCGGGCACAAAAATAAACATTAAATTTGGAAACTGTTAACCAAGGACGCTAGGGGCGGAATCGTACCTATCATCGTTACCTCAATCCCCACAACGGGCCCGTATGACATCATTTGCTGATATATCATAAATATCTCCTCCGGTCAGAGTATTCTCGCAGACTTTTTAGTGAAACGTATCCTCATTCTCTCACCCGAGAAGCCCACAGTGACCTTATTCACATCCTATACGCAAGCATTTCTTTAAACACGCTACTATGTCGAGGAGAACCAGAAATTCAGAAAGGTTTTAAAAGTACTGTTAGGCACAACACGGGGTAAAGCAAAAGAGCAATAGGGAGATCCATACCTTACTATACGGCCTTAGTATGGACTACGTTTTTCTGTGAGAATCAATTGAGGGTTTTATAGAGGACACAAAGTAATGCACTGAGAACGGATGCGTAAAGATGACAAATTGTTGATCACCTACATGAAGAGAAAAAATGCACAGAAGGCACAACAGCAACGGGTGATACACTCTGCCAGATATTGCGGACCAGGTAGAGTACAAACCAATGATAGAACAAACGTGACTTTTTATAACTATACTTTCATATACAAACTCGCATTTATTTACAGATCTTATTTACAAATTAACGTTTTTCGAGACATCCATATTACTGTTTTTCTTTCTAGAAAATACGTATATGTGTACGTATTTACAATTATAATTTAATTATTTAAAAATAATATATCATACACATATAAATTTTAATTAAATTTCGACTGCATTCTATTATCAGTTGATAAAAGTAATTTCTACGTACTTATATAAGTAATATTTACGATTATTTTGATGGAGTTATCATTTGTATTATCTGAAGTTTTTCTGATGTGGTTTAGATTCATATGTTATTGTTATGCCCTTTTTCTCTCCTAGTAGGTAGCTAACTCAAGCTTTTTGAGTTTGTCTAACACTAAACTTGTTTATACCTTTGACGTTAACTAACCCACAGCTGCTTGAGTTTGTTTTGATTAAAAAAGGAAAAACTATTCTAGCAACTTATTATTGCAAAAATTATTTTTTTTTAACTCTTAAAATTAAAATTAATTTTTAACTTATATTTTTAATTGATTTTTTGAAATTCGTCATAGACAATATTTTTTTAAACTATATGTAAAAAATAGAAATACCAAGAATAAATTTAGTTTTATTTTATTTATTCTTGCAAGGTGTAGTAAACTACTACCTTAAATGAATATGACGAGGGAAGTTCAACATGCAAAAAACCAGAGACTTGGATAAAATGCAAACTTATTTAAGAGTCGATTTGAAAAATTTCCAATCTCCAATTTTTAATTAACGTTGAGAAATTTAGTCTCATTTGCGGTAATTTTTCTTTTAAATTTAAACTTAAAGTCAAACATCGGTCAAGGTAAATGCGTGTAAAATATCATTATATTTCAAATTGTTTTGCCACTACTTGGTTATTTATTCAGACTGATAATATTTTTCCTTACATTGTGAATTTTATACGAACACATTTTTAGCCCTTCAGCTTTAACCTTTAGGCTTTCCCATTTTTCCAGCTAGAAAATGTGATCCTGAAGACATCGAGTGGCTACGTGGACATTCTCTTGTATGTTGAGGTAGGCAGTTGGCAAAGGCAACAGTGTGAATGTAATTACTAATTGAAATGCCTAATATAGAACAAGTCCTAAAACAATGGCCTGTGGTAGACTAACTGAATAAAAACAAGTCTTTATTCACAATATTTTGGTTTTAGTCTTTTCTGAGAATTCTGGTTTTAGTCTTTTGAAAACCTAAACTTATAGGTTGTGTAGGTACAGTGACGGGAGGAGCAAAATTGGGCAGGCATTCCCCTGCTAAAAGACTAAAAGGCTAAAGATGGTTCTCAGATTGCCCACAAAAAGATTAACTTTCTTTGAATTTTTTTCTTTTGTAAAGAGGACTTAAATACGACTAGTCGGTTAAGGTTCTTAGGGACCCGATATAGTGAATAGTTTCACACTGGTGTAAAATCAAAAACTCCCAAAATACTAAGCAAACGATGTCGACTTTTAGAGTTCGAAGATTTATGTGGGCTGTTTTCCGCATTCCTTGAGAATGATTTTTTAGGGTGATATTCTCTGTCACCTTTCTATACGAGCCGAAACTAATCTCAATCGAAAGCTCTAATAAGTAAACTCTATTAATACCAGTATAAGGATGGATGAAACTTTGAAAACTGAGCGGTCTTCTTTACAACTTCACCAAAATTGAAGATAGAAACATTTACTTTATCTGGCGTACTTAACATGCATTTAATATAATTACTCATCATCATATTTGTGGTGGGAATTACAGAGTAATAAGGGTTTGTTATCATAAGAATGGTAGGGGTAAGGTGTGATAAGTCCAGTGGAACTTATTTTCGGTATTTGTTGTCGTACTCGAAAACAGTGATTGTGATTAAATGAGGAGTTAAAACTTGGCGCACTTGCACTTAAATTAATTAGAATTGTTGGTCTGAAGAGGAGGAACAGACTGCCTTTCGACTTATGTGTCAGTTTCCTACTCTTATTGTGCAATGTCATTTAATGGACAATAAAATTGCAAGTGTATGGGGAGCTTTAGTTTTAGAAAATACCTATAGAAAACATTAAACGTTTGCACATATTACAAAAATTTTGAAACAGTCGTAATAATGAAAAAAAAAAAAAAATTCAGAACTTTATTGTGAGATCTGATTGTGATTGTGAGGGTGTGGTAAGATGTGCCAAATGTTATACGTAAGCCACAATGAGAAAATGAGCCGAATGTTTTGGCTCCTTTAAAACGTTGCAATATACTCCGAATGGTATAACGAGTTCTTTCCATCATTTCCTCAATCTCAGCATATGGATTGCCCTTGATTGTATCGGTGGAGAATGATTTTTCGTTCAGACTCTGTCGTTTCCTTTTTTTGGTAGCCATTTTTAACACAATTGCTAGATATTTTAGAAATGTTGTGTAAGCTGACTTTTACTGTTTAAAATGAGAAAACTGATAATTCAAGAAGTTAAATTCGGTTTTAAAAAAAATGGACAATTCAATAAAATTTTATATATTTGGTTAAGTATGCCAATAATTTCCTTCAACCAAATTGGCTACTTTTTGGTAATTCTTAGTTTTAATTGACATTTTTTAAAAATAATGGGGTGCATTTAAAATAGTTTTGTAGGAAATTCATCATTCTATTAAGCCAATACGTTTTTTAATTACAAAACATACAAAAAAAGGATTAACTTTAAAAAATATAAACAAGCGTTGACAATTTTTGTAACACGCTTTGTTGAAATCGTCAACATAATTATAGATTCTCTCAGAGCAGCTCGACATTTTACCTTGATAAGCTCGGTAAACTGTTGATAAAACCGTCCATATTTACAATTTCACTAAAACAGTCTCGAAGCTGACTATGCTTGATGTGCAAATAATTTAGTTCGTCACTGTATATAAATAATAGTTAAGTTTTTAATTTTCTTACCAAAAAATGACGATATTCCGGAGATATAGATTCCAAGGACAGAATTCGCTTTTCTATAACTTTTAAACGCTCATAGATGTCGGAAACATTAATTGGTGAAATATTTATATGTTGCTCGATGTTTTCTATTCTCTCAGTTATTGCCGAATACTTTAAATTCTTCAACGGATTATTTTGATAAGTACGGCTGTTATAGTTTTCCATATTTGTTATCGAAAAATTTTTTCGCTTCTGTTTTTTTTCATTAAAAGTCATCAGCTTGTCCAAAGCATGTAAATAATCAGGTCTCATTTGCGGTCCAACATTGTTTTCCACGCACTTTACTAATGAAAAATATAATAATTGAATTGTTTACAAATATATTAAAAATTTAGTAAATTCAAAAAAAAAAAAAAAAAAATAGATATATATACATAATACATAAAATGTTAAATGTTAAATGCTTTGTTGAAATTGTGAACACAATTATAGATTCTCCCAGAGCAACTCGATTAATTGATAAGCCCGGTAAACTGTTTTTAAAACTCTCATATGGAACTAAATTGATTCACGATTAGGTTGTGACAGACTGAATGCATTCATCTAATATAACGGACGTACAACATTAAGTACTGCAGGTATATGGTTTTAACACGCGAATAGTAAGTGGAATTGTTCTGAAACTTGAAAAACGTTTAAAGATCTTATGCCTCAAAGTGAACGATGGGACGACGAAATAAATATGGAACGAAAGTAACATTAACAAATCACTCAGTTAACCTGTACTATGATATAGTACTGAAGCATTTGCAATAAAAAAGATGGATGAGTAGGTGATTACATACATACATAATTGGCCATTACAACCCTTCAGTCAGGATTACGACCTAGCTTCTCACACCACTTATGTTGTGTGTGCTAATTTTATACATGAGTGGCGTGACCTACAGTTTAAAGTCGACTCCGAACGACAGATTTTTTTGAGAAGCTTTTCATGGCAATTTTATTTACTCTCACAGTTTTTGCTGAAATCTGCTGAGAGTAAGTCGGCTAAGAAATATTTTTTCATATTTCGTTTTTGATGACTGACCGGGGATTCGAACCCTGGCCTTTCGTCTAATAAGCCAACACACTACCTACTAGACTACGGCGACCAGGTGATTACAGAGACAAAAATTTTCGCTGATCTATCTGTAGGAGACAACCATAAGCTGTACAAGCTTTGCTCCAACATAATAGAAAAAAAAAACTCTGGATACTTATTTTGACATTTTTATAAATATTTAAAAAAAATTTAAAAATTTGTATGATACTTCTTAAGATAGTAGTAACTGTGGTATTGGAGGGAATATGTTATAGAACCGTGGGATAGAAAGTATTAAAAATCAGTACGAGCAATGACTACCAGTACAGTCCATTGACTAGAGATAGTGTCGTTCATTCAGCTCTTCATTCCGTAAAAGCACCATAAGCACTTCTTTTAGCAAAATTAATAAAAGAAATTGAGAGTTAACTTTTTATGGTATAGGGGAGTATTTTAAGCAGATGGACTGATGGCAATTCGGTTTGTTTAATGACGAATGAAATGCAGTGACTATGTTTCAAATTTGGGCAGCATGTCCACCAGATATTAATTCAATGGAAAATATACGAGAAATTTTATCTAGACTATTGTTCGGAAAAATAAATGCAATTTGATGACTTGCCTTCACTAAAAAGTGCAATTTTAGAATGAGAAAGAAATTTATAAAACTACTACAAGAAAAAATTAAACTGAACAAATTAACTAAAAATTTTAAATAAAATTCGAATAAAATTGTTGTTTCTAAAAACAAAAATTAATAAATTCACATATATTATATATAGACATATATATATATATATATATATATAATTACGAAACACTGACTAATAGCTGTGTTCGACGTACGTTACCGCGGGGTCCTAATTTTACCAGAAAGCGTTTTTGAGAATAATTTGCGTTATTTGTATTTTTGGTTTAACCCACTTTACACGTACTTTTTCTTCGGGTAAATTGGGTAAACTGCAAACTATTAAACAGATGTTTTATTTGTAAACATTTTTGGAAACTGTAGAAAAAAAAATTATGTAAATGCAAGTAAAAATACTGTCACGTTTTTATCTTTTAAAAACGTTTGAAATATGAGCTCGTATATTGCAAATAAAAATAAAAATAAATTAGCGTTTAATTTTAATTAAATCCTTTACTAATCACACAATTTTGAGTGTCACTGTTTACAACTGATTCTAACAACAGCAATTGCTTTATTTATTATTCCCTTGTTTATGCCCTTTGCGATAAACAATAACAATTCCGACACAATTGTTCTGTAGATCTTTGTGACCACGATTGGCTTACTATACAAGCAATGCGTCTTCACACAAGACTGACTGAACTTCTATGCTGGCTTCGCATGCTTTGCCTTGCCTTTTATATAGTGACGTAAATAGTCTGATGAATGTTCTCGTAGGCGAAGGTTCTGATCTTCGCCTTCTCGAGAATTCTATGAATGTAAACATATTGTTTACATTTATTTATACTTTCATGTTTGTTGTTTTTGTCAATCAGGCAAACAAATCCGTTGTTTTTGTTTTTGTAGCTTTTGTTTAACATTTTAATGTTGAACGATGTTACAGCATTTCCATTTTCGTAACAATACATTTATTGAATGATACTAATAACAAAATATGTAAATTCTAATTGAGATATGTAAGTAAAGTATTACAATTTTATGTCATAAAAATCGAATGTTTTTAAGAAACTAATGTATAAACAAATAAGGAAAAAACATTTAGGCAGCTTTTCCGCATTTCAAAAGAGTTGTTTGAAAATATATCAAAAAAATTATATGAAAAAATATGTACATTTTATTTGTTTGCGTACCTTTATTTCAACAGTTGTTTTGCTTTCATATTTATTGACGTTTATTTTTGATTTTTCGCGTGCGTAATATTTCTGGAAAATTTTTCATTTTGTGAGAGCAATTTTTGTTTAACTCTAATTTTACTGAACTTTACCCAAATTTACGTTAAACAGACCTAGTGTGTTATGTGTCAAAAATTTTACATTAATAATATTTATATAAATATACTATCCCTTATGCACTGTAAAAAGGTAAAAACTAATTATTTAAAGTAACGGTTTAAAAATATCTAAAAATATGACATTAATGCGATTTCATAATTGCGAGACACACTATCCGCATCGTTATTCCGCTTCTTCTAACGAGTGCGTCTTTAGGTGGCAGATTGGAAATGAAAATGGGCAGCATTCACTTCAAGACGTCGTCTTTTCATTAGCTAACTTTATTGATCAAGGAAAGACAATATGATCATTCTCTAGAGGTCTAAAACAAAAATGGAAATACAACTTAACAAAAAATAAAGTTACGGTGCAGCAAAGTAGAAAACCAGTGCGAGCGGTAAACGTTGATCTGCGCGCAATTCAGATCAGGAAAGTACAATTCCTCGGTCGTAAGCACATCATTTCTGAAGGAATGGGTGTAAATTCTCTAATTAAAGAGGAGAGTAAGGTGGAATCCAATGAACAACCAACCAAATAAATAAAGAACCATAAACAGCACAAACAGCCGTTAACACAAAGACAAGAGACTTCAGTCAGAATCTAGGTACGGATGAGGCGTGCACTCTATTTGAATCTTCTGCTAAGAAAAGGGCCCCTTCTAAAAAGCCGACAACTAACGCTCCGTATAATAAATAAAGCTAATATATGTGGGACCAGAGACTGGATGAACGAGGAGTGGGCAACCCTGCAATTAATAGTAGCCTGAGCAAATATACAAATCATAGTAGCTCATGACAATGACAGCAACTTTAAAATAAAAAACAAACGAATGATATCAAAAAACGAATTAGTCAGTAACCAGACGAGAAAAAAACACAAATTAAATTATTAACATCTTTAAATGTTTCAATTTTTAATAAAAATAGTTTTAAAAATTAAGTTTTTTCATTATAAAAACCAAATTTTTGGGGGCTCAACAGGGATAAGCCTTAAAGGGATAGTCGTAAACACTATCGGCTATACAAAGACACAGTGGTAAAATTTGTTTGTAAATCTTTACGCGAAAATTGGCCTTAAGGGTGTAGCCCAGGAAGTCATAGATAAACATTCAGTCAAATTGAAATTTTTGGATACCGGCGATAAAGTCAAAGAGAATCAAGCCCATTTGAAAACTGTTATACCTGCCGTGGGCAAACCAATGCTGGTGCTTTTGGGTGCTGTGAGGCTGTACTTTAAAAATTAACGACTAAAAATCAACAAGAGAGCGAAAGAGTATAGTGGAAGATAACCTGAAAGGACGGAAATTAACGAATACAAATCAACAAAAGAGAGTAGTGAACAACGTTGCCAGTAATTTTTTTTCGAAAAAATTTTAATTTTTGGGAAAAAAAACTTTTTTATACAAAAAAATTTGTTTTCTAGAAAAGTACCAAAATTTCTAAAGGAAACACCGGAGGCCGGTGCCCCCTGTTGGTGTTTCTTTGCTACTTTTGGGATTAGTTAAATAAACAATATTTTATTTAAAAATTTAATTATTTCGTGTTATTATTAATTAATTTATTGAAAAAAATTAAAATTGAATTTTGTTGAAAAAACTTTTGTTAGGAAACAACTTTAATGAAACCTTCTTCGTATCTCAAAAAAATTGGAAAAAAGGGAAAACTTGGCAACTGGCGACGCTGGTAGTTAGAGATAATCTGGAAAGACATTGATTAACGAGTGCAAACCAACCCCTAAATTGAAAGCTGTGTAGGAAGAAGTTGCTGCAAATAGTGAGAGATTCTTCTGTGTGAGAGAAGAAGAGATCGGTGTATGTTGAATGCGATTGCATGTAGCCAATGAGGGAATCTAATTGGAAGTATTTTTGTTTATTTTGTATGACAGAATTTTGGTTTGATTTGATTAATCTAAATTTTAAAATTCTAATTGAAATACTTTTTGACGTTTTATACGTCAATAATCCAATTTGATTTATAACTTAGAATTTCGAGAACCTTTTGATTATTATTATTATTATTTGTTTTTGCATTAATACTAGTTTTTAATTTGGTAAAATATTATTGTGTATATATAGGATTTAATTCATTATTTAATCTTTTTACATTTTACTTTTGATTTTACTTATATATTATCATTACTTTAATTACATATAAATTAATTTCATTCTTTTAACATTACTCATACTTATATATACTTCATTGTTACGTTATATTCTACATTACATTTGTGAATATTATATATATAATTAGACAAAAAATTTAATTAAATAACATGGACGGAATTTTTGTTTTTATTAGTTGACGGTCTAAGGGGTAAGTTGACAGAGTTAGGACTACCTACAAATAGACGAAAGGTTGAACTACGTGATCGACTTATGGAACCTTTTGGCCTGAACACTCGAGATTCTGACTCGGAATATATTGATGAACCGGTGTCAGTTACTGAATATTCACGCTACGAAATATTGAAGACTCTCTAACTAGTTTTTGTGACACTGACAATAATGGGATAGATGACTGGATTTCTGATTTTGAGGATAATGCTGAAGCAGTAGGTGGGAAGAGTTTACATAAATTTATTTACGCGAAACAGTTGTTGAAGGGGGCGGCACGTATTTATTCGTAGTCAGAGTGGGATAAAGAGTTGGGACTCCCTTAGGGAACCACTAGTCAAGGTATTTGGAACCAGATTAGCGGCGATTGATCTGTATCAGATATTGAGAAATCGAAAAAAGAAGAATAATGAGAGTTTACGAGATTACCTCTACACACTAATGGAAATAGGTAAACCCGTTAAGCTCGATGATGACAGTTTAATTCAATATTTTGCGGACGAAATTCCCGATTCAAAATTCGGTAAGAGCATTTTATACCAAGCTACGAGCGTAGAAGACCTGAAGGACAAGATTAAAATATATGAGAAAATTCGAAGATCCACTCCACAGGCGTCAGGCTTCAAAGTATCTTCGGATTTAGGACGACCAGATAGAACAAAATCGAATAATTATTACAAGGGAACATGCTATAACTGCGGAGGTGATGATCATTTGGCAAAATATTGTAAGTCAGGGAATTTTAAGTGTTTTAATTGTGGAAAATCAAAAGTCATAAATCATATGAACGTAGGATAGACTAAATCGAAACGGAAAACGAAAACAGATCGTGTACGGTAGGAAATTGTAATAAAGCGGTACGAAATGACAAATCCGTTACAGCGTTTATTCTGAAGCTAAATCGTGTTTTTAAGGAAATTCAATTGGACGGTCTTAGAATTTCTGAGAATATCGATTCTGGTAGCGATATTTGCGTAATTAGGTGGGATATTTTTGAAAAGTTACGAAGCATTGAAATTCGTAATGGAAGAGAAAATTTTGTAACAGCCAATGTTAGCGAATTGGTGACTTTAGGACACTTCGATAGGATAGTTAATATAGATGGTTTTGACTCTAAATGATATCTTGGGCCAAACGTATATGATATTGACTTCAAATGGTGCAACTTTCAGACGTAGGAAAGAATATGTTGGAGATCAACATGATGTAGTGAACGAATTTATGATATTTTGTTCCACGGTTTTTATCAATGATGAGGTTACATTGAACTCGTCACATTTACCAAAGGAAACAGCAGGCGAGGTTAGCAGGTTGGTAAAGGACTATAATCCTGAGAATCTGGAACCATCACCCATTAGTATGAAAATAATATTGTCGGATAATATTCCAATACTTCAACGACCACACCGACTATCTTATAAGGATCAACAAGGATAAAGATCTTATAAGAGTCAACAAGTTAAAGATTAGTTAAGTGAGGACATCATACGACTGAGTACTTCTGAATACGCATCTCCAATCGTTCTAGTGTCTAATAAAGACGGCACAAAGAGACTTTGCTCTTTTAAATGAGAAAATTATGAAAGATAGCTTCCCAATGATTTTGATTGATAACGTGTTGCATAAATTAGAATCCGCTAAGATTTATTCTACACTTGACTTAAGGAATGGTTTCTTCCACGTACCTGTTGAAGAGCAGTCGAAAAAGTTTACTTCCTTTGTAACACTCAATGGCCAGTACGAGTTCAATTACGTACCTTTTCGAATTTCTAATTCTCCAGCGGTATTTTCTCGGTTTATTTTTTAATATATAAGGAATTGATTCAGGGCGATTCTATTATTGCGTATGACGACGATATCATAATTCCATCGGTGAACATTGCGGAGGGAATTGAGAAATTGTGGAAAGTGTTACAGGTGGCTGAAAAACATAACTTACGAATTAAGTGGGAGAAGTGTAAATTTTTAATGAATAGGGTTAATTTTCTTGGGTATATAGTAGACAATTCGACGATAAGACCATCAATAGAGAAGACATCAGCTGTAGAAAATTTTCCAATTCCGAAGGACAAGAAGGCGCTACAATGTTTCTTGGGCCTCACGTCGTATTTTAGAAGATCCGTCTGTGGATATGCTACAATTGCGAGGCCTTTATCTGACTTACGTAGGAAGAATATTGATTTTGTAATGGAAGAAGTTAAAATGGCATCATTTAGGCAACTTAAGGAAAGTTTGATGAATACACCTGTTGTAAAATTGTATAATCCAAATACTGCTACAGAAGTACATACCGATGAGAGTATGTATGGCTATGGAAGTGACTTGTTTCAGAAGAGCGCAAACGACAAATAATTTCATCCGGTAGTGTAAATGAGTTGTAAGACTACCAAGGCACAAAGAAAATATCACTCTTATGAACTTGAAGTTTTGGCGATCATTCAGGTTTTGAAAAAGTTGAGACTGTTTTTAATGGGTCGGAATATAAAGATTGTAACAGACTGTAACGATGACTATAAGGGAAAATGAAGTTCCCTTACGTGCTTCGCGATGGGCAATGATCAGGCAGTAAGATGAGACACGTAGACGCTCTTAGTAGTTTCATGTTTGTTAACCGAGACCTCCATAAAATATAGGATTAAGGAGGCGCAGTTTCAGCATACTTGACTTAAGGCTATTGGGAAGGTACTAGAGAATGGGAATTATGAGGACTTCTTTTTAAAACACGACTTAGTTTATAAGAATCCAAATCAGGAACTTGTGGTGATTCCGGAAAGTATGGAGAAAGAAATAATCCAAATCGCACATAGAAAGGATCATTTTGGTACTAGGAAGACACGAGAACTTTTAGAACTTTTTAGAATTTTATATACGCAACATTTTGTCGAAAGTTGACAAAATAGTCCGTAGTTGCATAGAGTGCATAATAACAGAAGCTAAGACAGGTAAACCGGAAGAACTTATTACCTTTACTATCGACAAGTTGGATCGACCGTTAAGAATATATCATATTGACCACGTCGGCCATATGGAGGAAACAAAGAAGCGCTATAATCACATACTGGGGGTGATTGATTCGTTTTCTAAATTTGTTTGGTTATATCCAAGCAGAAGCACAGGAGCGGAAGAAGTAATTGATAGACTTCAGCGTCAATCGGCGATTTTTGGTAATCCGGAGAGAATTATATCGTACAGGGGAACAGCTTTCACATCGAACTTGTTCAATAAGTATTGTATGGAGCGTAATATTCGGAAAGGTAGAACGTATTAATAAAATAGTAGTAACATTCCTATCGAAAATGTGTGCAGAAGATCCCGAAAAATGGTACAATCATGAAGATAAGGTTCCACAATGTATAAATAATACACCTCCGCGTAGTACAAAATATTCACCGATTAGGATTCTTACGGGATATGAAATGAGAAGAGACAAGGGAAAAGACATACGAAACATGATTGAGGAATTTGTTATAGAAGATTTAGATTAGCAGAGAGATGAGATTCGCAATACAGCCAGCTCGAATATAGCGAAAATTCAGGCAGAAAATATGAAAACATCTAATAGGAAGAGAATTCGAGCACCATTGTATAGGGAGAAAGAATTGGTAGCAATAAAACTAACGCAATTTGGACCGGGTTTGAAATTGAAGAAGTGCAACCCGTCATTCGAGTCGAATGACAGTGCAGGAGGACCGAATGTGGGACCGGAGACTGGACGTACGAGAAGTGGGCAACCCTACAAACAATAGTAGCCTGAGCAAATATACAAATCATAGTAGCCCATGACAATGACAGCAACTTTAAAATAAAAAACAAATGAACGATATAAAAAAACTAATTAGTCAGTAATCAGACGTGAAATAATAAACAAATTAAATTATTAACATCTTTAAATGTTTTAATTTTTAATAAAAATATTTTTAAAAAATAAGTGTTTTTCATTATAGAAACCACTTATATATGTATATAACTTGCTTGCAAATAAAAAAGAATACTTCAGAAACCGCTATAAACATAGTTAAAGAAGTGGTCCAAAGCTTTTCTTACCTTAAAACGACAGGAAATTTTCCCAACGTTTCTACAATATATGAGGTAAACATCCTATTAACTCATCTTGTCACAATTGCCGGCTAATCTAGGCACACAAGTATGAAATTGAAAAGAAGCAAGGGATGTTGTTCATACCTAAACTTTGTAAATATAGTTATGTGACCCCGAAGGTTTTTCGTCCGATTAGCCTAACCTTTACTCAAAACTATGCAAGTAATTGACGACACAATGTTAAAGAGTAAAATATCTGATGAAAGAATGTGACTTAAACAACATGCCCTCATCAGAAAATTATCATCGGAAATCGCTTTACACGAAGTTAACATGGATAGGTTACTATATGACAAAAGCGAGTTTCATGTGGACCGGAGCAAATTACCAGAGTTGACCACTTTCTAAGGAATATTTGGACAAATTTGGGTTCATATTACTATACTATATAACTATAAGGGACAACGTAAGGACAGGAAATTGAAATGGAAACAGCATCTGAAATATAGAGCAGCAAAAGCCAACATTAGTTCATATATAGGACAGTCATAGATTCTAAATGGGGCCACACTTCAAGATTGACACACTGGCTCTCCAGGAATGTAACTAAACGTATATTAATTTGCGCTTTAGGAGTATGGTAGACATCAATGCAAAGAAAATGCAACATTAGTGTAACTTATAAGGATCAAAGGATGCAATGTTTAGTATCAGTGGTGTGACGAAGACATTTCCTACAAGAGCAGTACTCTCAATATGTTCGATATGAGACGTCTCCAGAGATAGATTAATAACACTGCGACAAAATACAAAAAATTAAATAATAAAACTTGGTAAATGCGCATTTTTTTATATTTTTTCAAGTTTGCCCATTCATAGTAGCAAACTTTAATTAAAAAATATAAAATAATAACTGTACTATATAAAAAACATAACCCGATTGTTATACTTTTAAATAATAACTATGGTCATTTCAGTCCAATTTTATCAAACAAAGCGTCAATCTCTTCACATGAGAATATACTTTGAGAATGTCATCACTTGCTTTATAGTTTTTAATTAAATTTTCCAATTAAAAATGGCCAAACTTGAAAAGAAAAAGAAAAAAATCATATTTATCAAGTTAACCCTATCAAAACCTAACACATATAAGTTTGAACAAAATGGTTATGTATATCGTTTTAAAGGCTAAACTCGCTCCTTTCTAAAAATTTTGAATTTTTCAATTTTGTGTGAACAGATAAAAAACAGTTTTTGTCAAAAAAAAAAAGCAAGTTTGGATGGTTCAAGAAATATAAAAAAAATTTTTTTGAGTTCTACTCAACCTAGTGAACTACTTAGCCTGTGTAGTTACTCGGAGAGAATATAATTGATATTGAACAAAAATGTATCCGGCAAGATACCCATAATATCAAAGCACCCAATTCATTCACTCTAATACCAAATCAACTTTCTTGGTTAAATGGGTCCGTGGCACAGATGTCTGTGATGAGTTATTATTGTAGCTCTAGACAGGGAAATAGGACGGGCTTAACCTCTATATAGAAGAACCAGAAACCAAACTTTATCTCCAACTACTGGACCGTAAAACTGGTTTTCAAGCGGAGTTACGTTCAAGTAGTAAATGTACGATCTGGGCTATTAATAATTTCGAAATCCTAATTTTCATAGTTTTGTTAGTTTTAGATTTTTTTTATTTAAAAATTTATTTTATATTACTATAGGTAAATTTGTATATACTTATACATCCTTTATTTTTACACTTTATTTAACATATATTGTTTCCCAAAGTTTATTGATTACTTTAATAGCATTTTCATTTATAAGATTAATATTTTTTTGCCAAAACCTAAAAAATACCTTCACTGGTATTCAATTGACAATTAGAATAATAATATCCAGGGATACGGGATGAAGGACTCTTCTAAAATGTAAAAAGTCGATTAACATTTGCTCCAGGTTTGCAACAATACGCACTACCCTAAATTACTCCCTGTCCTTAATGACTAGACATTCTGTACTGTAATGGTTTGAAAAACAATGTATCCTATATGTGATACATTTGAATGTAATACCCTGTATCATTGTTCAGTAATCCTTAATATTTTTAAACTTTAGATTTAAGTATATACCGTTAAGTAAGGCTAATGCGCTGGTTAGCAAGCGTAGAAAACTTCACGAACGTTGCCGTAAAAACGTTTGTGTAGTTGTAGAAACGTTAAAAACGGGACATCTGTCAACGGAGAATGTAAATAAAAACGAAACAGAACACAAAGCAACACACACGAACATAGCACATACATACATTTGCAAGAAGTCAGCTGGTCAGAACAGTGATAAGTGTTAAGGTCATGCAAAATTCAAAAAGTATCAATTTGCTTCTTAACTTTCATGTTATTATAAATATTTATTTTTTTTAATATAAAATATTACATTTTTGGTTCAATCTGAGTCAATATTTATGGAATTTTCATATAAATACACTGTCGAATATTGTTCTATTCAAAGTGATTTTTTTTGTTTGTTTTTTTTTTTAACTAAATTGAAAACAATACCTGTAGCTAGAATACATACATACACAATTAGTCATTACAACCCTTCAGTCTGGATTACGACCTTGCTTCCCACACCACTCATGTTGTGTATGTTATTTTTATTACATAAATGAGTGGAGGGCCACAGTTTAAAGTCGACATCGAATGACAGATTTTATAGAAATTTTTCATGGCAATTTCAATTACTCTTTGAGTTTTTGCTAGAAATCTGGTGAGTTAAAGTCACCGAAGAAATACTTTTCATATTTTCATTTTCATGTCCGACCTGGGGTTTTAATCGTGGCCTTACGTCTAATAAGCCAAACACACTACTTACTAGACTACGGCGACCCTCTAGCTAGAATAGTAATAATAAAAAACACTTATAATTCATTATGCTCACTAGAATGATAAGAATATGTATTTAAAAATTTTAAAGATTAAAAAGATTTACGTATAAATAGGAAAGTACCAAAAAGGGCATTTGCGTCACATTACCACTCAAAATACATATTGTTTATTCATTTTGTTAAAAAGTTTTTTGACACATTACAATCATAATTATAATTAAAGAGAAGTCATCTTTTTTGTACAAATTCAAAATATGAATATATACGATTAATATATATGGAAGTACAAAAAGGAGAATTCGTACCATTTAGTCACTCGATATAAATAAATATTATTTATTTATTTTGTTTAAATTTTTTGTATGCACAATAGAATTATAAACCTAAGTATTTATATCTTATAAATTTATTTTTTTTATTATTTTAATCAAAAATTGAAAAAATCATTATATATATGTAAAATTTAAAAGTTTTATATAAAAAATCATGAAAGTACCAAAGAGGGCATTTGTGCCGCAATGCCACTTTGCATAGAATACCCCTATCACTCATGTCAAAATGTAACGTGAAGGAAGTCTGTTTTATACAGATCGTTCCGTATTGTTAACTAGAGAGAACGTTCCGGTAAGCATTTAACTGCCCTTCATATGCTAAAAAATGAACATACGGTAGGTTACGTTACGTTTGGCTAACTGGCCCATAAGTTTTTAGAGTGCCTTTAACTAACAATAAGCGTGTTTTATCTTGGACACTATAATTGGCGACGAGTAAAAAATGAAGTGAAATAAATTGCTAACACCACGCTGAAGCAAGAGAAAAGATTTTGCGATTCATGTGAGATTCATTTCAATGATTTTATATTTATTTAAAGGTATTTATTAAAAGTTTTATATACTGTTTTTGTAAGACATACAATATCACTTTCACAGAAATAAAAACACTCAGTTTTGTTTGTGTGGAAAACACAAAATTTAGTGTTTTTGTTTGTTTTTTGAGATAAACATAAGTTAATTTCCATCTTTTATTTAATATAAATTAAACACCATTTCTTTAATTTGTTATTCAAAAAATAATATTTATTTTATTAATCAATTTAGTTTTAGTTTCAATTAATTTACTTCATTAATTTATAATTGGTTTTCGCACTCCTTACCGATGATGATAGCTTCAAATAACTTATAACACTAACTAAATTTACTTAACTTACATATGATGATAATTACTAAAAAAAAGAAGAAATCTGCTCAGGATCTAGAATATTCTATTTTCATATTTTTACAATTCAAGAGAATATTGATTCGATCTTATGAGAATATAATTCGAACTAGAGAAATTATCATTCGAACTTGTGAGATTCTCATTCGAACTATGACAAAATTAGATTTATTCCGTTAGCGTTCTTCTTCAATTTATAATAAAGGAAAGAGAATATTAATAACTTTATAAATACTCATGTATTACATTAACACACACAACATAATTGGTGTGAGAAGCTAAGCTGTAATCCTGACTGAAGGGTTGTAACGGCCAATTATGTATGTATGTATGTATAAATACTATCAGCAATAGTAGTAGTAATGATAGAAAAATGTAAAATAGATTATAATTGCGTTAACTTATACAAGCAAGTGAAGTTGTTTATCTTACGGAAACAGGTCAGGTATTTCGGAAACCGAATTTATACGAATGGATAAACGTTTTAATCTTCTCTAGTAAAGCTAAAATGCAAACGGAAAGGCATTTCGAACGCTTGTGGATATTTAATTATTACACAGGGAAAACTATACTTTTATGTACTAGTATTAATGTAATAGTAATATAGTAATTATTTTTATTTTAATTTTTAAAAGTTAATAATGAAATAAATTGTAATTAAGTTTTTAAAAATGTGAAGAGAATTCCACATACAAATAAACATATGTACAAAATTTAAATTCTGTTTATAATTTCAATTCTAAGTTTTAGTGGTTTTTAATATTGACATGTTGTTAACACTGCTAAAAAGATGTAAGGTAAAAATGTAAGAAAATTCTATTTTTTACAGATTCTTACGTTCCGGTTACGTTACATTACATTTCCATAACCATTCGTAGTGCCTTATACATAACAAAAACAATCAGCTGTTTCTTACTGTTGCGGTTACATTCCGCAACGGTCGAGTAACTAAGCCTTTATAAAGATCATTCCGTTTTGTCAACGATGCAGTACATTTTTGGAAGCATTTACATTGCTCTTTATATGCCAAAAACGAGCATACATTACGTTATGTGAACATCTGAATAATCGAACCTTTATAAGAGCATTCAGTTGAATTTACTGTGTCATTGAAGTGAATGCAGTATGCAGGCACCTATTAAAAACTGCTCCACAATTATTTTCTAAAATTATCTGCGAACTTTTAAAAATGGTTTATTTTGATGATATTTTAGTAGGCAGCTCCAATTTAGATGAATGTGAGACAAATTTGAAACACACATTAGATAAATTATTAAACTACATTATCTAGCCGTGATAAATGCCCCTTCACCATATAATAATAGTGAACTTAGATCGTATTTAGGTATGGTTAATTATTATAACTACTTCGTTCCAAATTTATCGCTACGTTTATTACACAATTTGACTAAAAATGATGTAAAGTGAGTATTTTATGAAAAACATCAAGCTGTTTTTGCGAAAAGTGACTGATATTATCATGTTCACATATTATGACCCCTCTTAAGGCTTTGGTAGCATTCTATCTCATATTATAAATGGAGTAGAGTATCCTGTTTCAAGCACTTTAAAGCTAACTGGGAAAAATTATTCACAGCTACATAAAGTTCTTGCTATTGTTTTTGCAATTCAGAAATTTCACTAATACATTTATGGTTTACCTTTTATAATTGAGAGTGACCACCAGCCTATATGAGAAATATTCTATGATAAATATAATTTACTATTGGTGAAGTCAAATAGACTGCAATGATGACAATTTTATTTTCATCTTACAATTATACTATTCGTTATAATCCAAAATGTACCACGCAGATACTCTTCCAAGGTTGCCTCTTCCAAGGCAGAAGAGACTGGAAAGTAGAGATGCAACATTGTTCATAAAAACATTCATGTTAATAAACATATTGTTACGTTTTCACCTTTTAAAAACGTTTGAAGTATGAGCTCGTAGATTGCAAATAAAATAAAAATAAATCCGTTTTCAGTTTTTAATTAAATTCTTTATTATTCGCAGAATTTTGTGTGTCACTGTTCACAACTTGTTCTAACAACAAAAATTGTTTTATTTGTTATTACTCTGTTTATGCCCTTTGCCAGAAACAATAACAATTATTATATTTTTTTATAACGGAGATCTTCAAACCACGATTGCTTTCTTCACACAAGACTGACTGAACTTTTACTCTCAGACTGCTGTTTGTTTACATTTATTCATGCTTACTTATTTGTTGTTTGTGTATGTTGTTTACGTTTGTCCTTGCAGTGTTGTTGTTGCCTGTTGGTTTATTTGTTTATCCTTTTTCGTTATAGTGATGTTAATGCCATATTTTTGTTTATTTGTTAATCGTGTAAACAAGTCTGTTGTTTTGTTTTTGTAGCTTTTGTTTAATGTTAAACGATGTTACACCATTTCCATTTTCGTAACAATATATATATATATATATATATATATGTATTATTTTTTCCACTTTAGTTTGAAAAAAATAAATTATATTATATTATGTATCCTAAAAACGGTTGTTATCTAATAAATTATTACCAAGTTATATTGAGGAGGATGTGATACATTTGAATGTGATGTTCGTTAATTCTTTAACTCTAGATTTAAGTATATACCGTTAAGTTGCTTCTAAGGAATGTTTTGAGTAAACCCGGTGTATTTGACGCTCTTAGTCTGCTTTTAACTCAACAACATACGTGCTTAATCTCGGACACTGCAATATGCATGACTAATTAACGATATAATCCGGACTCAATAAATCTGGGAACTACAACATCCTAAGGAGAGATGGAGGAATGTTTGTCTTAATCATCGAGCAAAATATATGCGTACAATTTATACCAACATACCATACTTGTCTAGAACTAGAGATTCTAAATACATGTGTGTATATGATAACAGTGTTCACTGGATATCATTAGAATGTCTGTACTACTTTGTGTTAATCATCGAGCAAAATATATGCTACACATTTATACCAACATACCATACCTCGCTAGAACTAGAGATTCTAAATACATGGTGTATATGATAACAGTGTTCACTGGAGTATCATTAGAATGTCTGTACTACTTTATGCTACACATTTATACCAACATACCATACCTCGCCTAGAACAAGAGATTCTAAACACATGGTGTATATGATAACAGTGTTCACTGGAGTATCATTAGAATGTCTGTACTACTTAGCATATATGTGTTACAATGAGATAATAGGATTATTATCTGAGATTTCAACGCCCGCCGTAATAGTTAGAATTCCCAGTTGTGTAATAACTCTAGAAGAATATACTTTGCGGACCGCACCGATAACTCTACATTTATATAAATCATTAAAATTAGGTCATTATAAAACTCTAGTCAGGATTACGACCTAGTTTCTCACACCACTTATGATTTGTGTGTTAATTTTTATACATGAGTGGCGGGACCCACAGTCTAAAGTCGAATCCGAACGACAGATTTTTGAGAAACTTTTCATGGCAATTTTATTTACTCTCAGAGTTTTTGCCGACTATACCACGACGATTTCTTAAATTAAGATAAATTCACCTGAATAAGACCCAAATTCAGTTGGCGAGCCAATACTACCCTGAACTCAGATCAAATCCCAATAGTAATCACCGACAACCAGAAAACTTTTTAGAGCTGAAAAACTTCACATTCGTAAATTATAAAAAGGCTAACTACAATAATTTTACGAAATACATTAATGACTAACACCTTACGTTTGAAGTCATGACAAGTCTGTGTTACGCGACGTGAGAAGATTTGCAAGAAAGTGATCCAGAGTGCCACAAAACAGCACATGCCGATTGGAAGGATTTCTAATTTAAGGCCTAGCTTATCAACAAGATAGATTGATTGCTAACAATCCACATGGTAAACGAGTTGAGCATGTGTTAAATGAAATAAGCAACAACATTAGCGAAAATAGTAGAATTAAATGCTACATTCCATTGAGATTGGGTCTCGTATCACTGGCTAACGTTTTGGAGTTACTTCATCCCTCTTTAATGAACAACTTCAGTCTAGTCGCCACCACATTGCCAAGGGGTTCAACAAAATGAGATCATAGGATATATCGAACGAACACACTATGACTTCATTCACCTCGTGATCTAAAGAAGTACAGATGAGTTTGGTTTTCAAGATTTTCAAGTTTTTTTCGATAGCATGCTGTACTATAATCTTTGATACCCTGGTCGAGACACTCTACCAGGGGAATAAGATTCTAAGGTGTTTGCAGACTCTTCATGGGTTAAAATGAGGGAGGTAATCATATCGATACAAAAGGCAATCAAAAAAACGGATATTTAATTATGCTGTCCCAGTATGAACCTCCTTTCTGAGCTAATCTCAATTGAAAGATCCACAGAGAGAACAAAAAAAAAATGCACTGAGTGCGTGGTGATAACTGGTGTGGTCCGTTTACACGAAATATGGTCATATTTTATTATTAGTCACATTAAGGTTTCTTCTGCCATGCTATCACAACTGATGAAAAGTTCACACACAAAATTTGGCATTATATACATAGGTTCATATAGAAGCAACTCTAGCTCAAATCAGATTGCAACTATTATTTATTGCCTAATTGGCAAAAACTCACTAAAGTGTAATTCTATAAGCGTAAATTTTAATACTATTATATATTGTTATATAATATAAAATATAATTTTATATAATAGAGTAAATTACTATCCTTCGTACAATTTCAAGTTCACTCAACAAGAAACTAATTATTTTAATTTTCAATTTCCACTAGTATAAATATGTATGTTATTACCATATATACCAAAACTCTAATGCCAAATTTTAATGTAAGCTGTTATTTACAGGCCCAAGAGAAAACACAGCACTATATAGTGAATTTAAAAGAAATACAATACTGCTTTGGAATTTTTATTGACATTTAAAAAGCATCCTATAGGGTGAAAGCTGAAAGACTGTTACAGCTACATATATTATTGGCCGAAAATTTTGTAAATAAGGCAATCGACTTTGTGAGAGCTTCGCAGTCTTTTAGTATCTGGTGTTCAAGAGGAAAGATATCGAAACCGGTATTATATTTAAAGATGGGCATACCATCGAACATTCATAACTACTATTTTACCTTTACTGATGTCACTGCTTTCCTTGTCAAGCATAATATCGTTAGTTAATTGGCAAATGTGTTAATTCCCTTTTTCAAATTTTACAGGAGACACAAAAAAAATTGCAGCTTTTTCAGTTTTTAAAAATTGTAAACTTTTTAAGCGCAATTATTATTACAAAATAGCTCTCTTTAAATGACCTACATAAATTAATCAATCAATTAATAATTAATATTCGTGGAGTTAGCACGTGCTTGTAATATTTTTAGTAGTTTTGTGAACTTAGCGTTTTTGCAAACCACAAAATTACAACAACTTTAAACTACATAACATTTTTTGTTCTTGTAAAATATGTATTTTGTACAGTATTACCGTTTTGCATTAAAATCTCAATTTTGGAAAAAAATGGACTTAGCGTCTTTGCGAATTATACTAATGATATGCTTTACAAGGCATACCATACCAATCTTTGAAATATTAAATTATTAGTAGGGAGAGAGTAAAAAAAAATTTGCCATTAAAAATTTTCCAAAAATCTCTCGGTTGGAATCGACTTTTAACTGTAGGTCCCGCCACTCATGTAAAAAATCCCACACACAACATGAGTGGTGTGAGAAGCTAGGTCGCAATCCCGATTTAAGGGTTGTAATTACCAATTATATATGTATTGACACGGTCGTTTATACTAATTTGATTGATAATATTTTGAATTCGATTAGGCCAAAACAGTGTCTTTCAAAGAGAATGTGAACATATTCATATATTCATACGACCGTGTCAATGTTTTGAGAATATCTAGAGCAACATATTGAAAACCATTCTCAAAAATACTTGAAGAAGCTTGCATTCCACCCAAATCAAGTGGATAGAAAGGTTGGCTGAAAATAGTTTAATATAATTTATACATTCAACTAAAAGCGAGGCGCAGTAAAATAAATAAATTTCCCTTTTTAAATTTAATATTAGACATTTAACGAGAACAAAAAGCACGTACACATGTAATGTATATGGAACATTCCCGTAAGCAAATGTGTACATCAGGGATTACCATTTTATTGCACAGTTATGCAAAGAGAATTCACACACATTGCTTATGCTCTTTTATTTAGTCGTCGATTACACTGCGACGAGTGCGCATGTCAGCGGATGCTATACTATTTTTGTTTCAGGTTTATACTCAAAAAATATTTTATGTTAAGAAATGCTTTTATTAAAATTCATTGCCTTATAAGACATTTTTATTGTTTTAATAGTCAAGTAAATAATTTAAATGATAAGAAAAGGGGTACAGCTTTTTTTTTTGTAAACATAAAGTAATTTTTTTAGAAAAAATAAGAGGTTGGTTATTAGTAGAAGAGAAAATTTATGAATTATGATTAGATCCCAACAAATTCCAAAAAAACATTCCCTAATTATTAAGTCAAAGATGTATTACTTTATGCATTTTGATGAAATGAATACAAAAATGACTTATATTACTAACACTTTTCTATGATTGTAAATACATAAATTCTTTCAACTTATTTTCTCTCTCTTACTCACTAATACACGACCAAAAAATTTTCGGTAACCCTCTGGTGTACATTGCTTCTGTTTTTATTTTTTTCGTGAAAACACATTCAGCAAAAATAATACCAAAAAATCAAAAAATTCGTGTTTTCACGCAATTTATGTGCAAATAACCTGCGGAAAACCAAATGTTACCGATCGTGTAATTGTAGGGTATGAATACGTGTTTTATTGTTGTAGAAATGAAACTATATCGTTGCGCACCGAATTATTTTATTTTTTAGACAATTCAATTATGTATGTTCTTACCATATGTAATTTTTTATAAAGTTCAATTATTATATTTACTAGGATTAATGTTTCAAAATTTTAACTTTTTCTATACTGGATAATTTGTATTTGTATGTTTCCCATGTGGAATGCCCCATCAGTAAAATAATAACTAATAAATTAAACATATCCATTCTGTGCTTATAACATTCGTTATTCTCATCAAACCAAAAAAGGATAAATTGTATTGTTGGTGCAACTTACGCGTTGTTCAACATTATTATTTTTTTTTTTTGTTTTTTATAGCTTTTTGTTGTCGATATTAAATTATACTGTTCTTTGTCCTTCGTTCATTATGATTTTACTAATTTATATTATTTATTAAACGTTTTATTAGATCGATGCACTACAATTTTTAAATTCACACTTTTTCTTTATATTAAGCACTACCAACGCGTAACTCACGTTTACTAGAATACTAGAAATAAGGTAGTTTTTGATCAGTTTCAAATGTAAACACAAAATTTGATGAGTTAAAATAACGGTAAATCAAAATCTGTATGTATTTCGTCTATATTTCATAGTAACCAAATCTAAATATAATTTGCAGCAATATTTATCTTAAGATAATGCTTCAAATTACAACTGAGTTTTAACATTGAATTATAGTATTTAATTAATATATGTAATAATTAAGTTATTATTTTCATAATTTGCTAGTTTTGTTTCTCTATAAATATGTAATTCTTAAAATTTATATAATAAAGGTTTTTATTTCGGTGCAAATCGATATAGTTTCATTTCTACAACAATAAAAAACGTATTCTTACTCTATAATAATACAATCGGAAACATTTGCTTTTCCGCAGGTTATTTGAACATAAATTGTATGAAAACAAGACTTCTTTTAGTTTATTTAAAAACAAACAATTGTTTGTTTTTTGATTCGACAATTCATTCTTATATGAGTGTATACGATTAATACAAATAAGAAAAACAGTTTGATAATATATATACATTCATAGTTATTATACTATGCAAAACATGTCTGTTGGTAATCTTTAATTTGTATTGCCACTGTGTATTCAGATAAAAATTTTGATTTATCAATCAACTGTTTTGAGTTATGGAAACGATAGAACAACTTCGCTGTCATTGTACGGTGCTTGAGGAAAGGTAATACTGAACATAAATAAGCTACTCCCACAAAGGGGACTATCACTTTAGCTTTAAAAAAACGTGTAGAATTGAAACACGATAAAAAAAAATTATAATAATAAAAAAAGGGCAAACTAAATAACAAAAAAAAAATTAAAATATAAATATTAAATATAAAATATTGATGCATAATTTTCGATGTATAGAATTTTATATTAGTTGTGCTACCCTAACAAATATACTATAAATTCCCTTACCTTTCAAGTGGCCCTTTGAATACTGCTGTTTAGTAATTATGCTATTTACTCGAGCACAGGTATCCAGATCATTAAGTTCATTTTCGTGTAAATTAATATCATTTTCGCAACTCCGGATCCTCTTTTTTTCAGTGTAGTCCATGATATTGCACAAGTCGATTTCATTGCGTTTCTTTTCAACAAAACAGTTAATTCTTCTCTTAATTTCACTTTCACTTGCTGATATTTGTACCATTTGAGTGGATAGCTTATATGGTTCATCAACATCGCATATTCGTTCATCAAATAATGATTTCTGACTGTCATATGCTTTAGCTAAAAACAAATTTAGTCAGTAATTAATAGTAAGATCTACTTGTTGAAAGATATAAACTTAAATATTGAAAGATTTATTGAAATAAAAACTTGATTGAAATTATTTACGGTAGAGTAACTTGCAATATATAACTTGAAACCTTTATTTATGAATGACACTTTAACAGTGCACAATGTTAATATTACTACTGTTTTATTATATCTTGTGTGCCCACTGACATTCTTTATTCTCTTTCCAGGAACAACTGTTGTCTTCGTATTTTTCCTTTTTCCAAATAGGTACACGCTTCTTTAACTCCTCTATTGCCGATTCTACAGCATTCAAAGACGTTTTACGATGAGGTGAAGATATAGCTATGACCACACTACTTTCCATTACCGGAACCGACCCCAAACGATGGTATATAGCAATATTTACAATATCCGGCCATTGCCTTCGTAACTCTTCACATATGACACCCATTTGTTTCAGTGCCATTGGCTCATAAGCTTCATATTCTAAAGATAGAACCTGAAAATGATTTGGGAATTATTTTTAATAAAATATCTATTAGATATATTTATACCTAACCAACCTTCTTTCCCTCAAAATTATCTCGAGTTGTTCCAACAAATAACGATATTGCTCCGCAGGAGTCAGCAGATACAATACTCGTTATTTCCGAGATATTTAAAATATCCGGCGTTAATAACAAATGATTCATTTTGGTCCTATTATTATCCACCACTAATAGGAGGAATTATGGCAATTTCGTCTCCCTCTTGCAGCTGGAGTTCAATATTTAAATTTTCACAATAACTTTCGTTTATTGCAATAATCAAGTTATCACGGATTACGGTCAATTTATAAGTCGAACAAATTTGTTCTAGCAGAACAGATGCAATAATTTTTGGTGAAGATATTTGATAATTGGTTTCGCTTAATCCTGATAATTCTCGCGCTTTTGCAAAAAATAATATACGAATGTTTATTACAGCCGATTTTGAGTTCATTTTATTGACCAATCATAACGTCTTCATCTTGTGATGAATTGCACACAATTCTTCAAATATATACTTTACCCAGTGCTTTAAACAGTGTGACCACATCTAAAAATTTTTCCTGCTAAATATGTTAAAATAATGCTAAAAAATACTGCAAAAAAATTCCAACTGTTAAAAAGTAATGCTAAGTTTAAAATAATTATTATATTTATATTATTATATCAGCTTCAGTACATCAGTTGCTCACCGCTACTCCATGTTCAGGAGTTCGTTTGAATAAAAACAATAAAATTGATTAAAAAAAAACAAAAAGAAAATGAACATAAAAATCTTACAGCTATAAAACAAAACCATTAGGTACTTTCAGTTTTGTAAACTAATATACAAAAATATTAAATTAAATATATAAAAATTTATAAAAGTTTTACCAGGTGATAACAAAATTACAACAACTTAATTCTCAGTTTTTTAAGAAAAACAACATGTATGTATTTTTTGCTTTTTTTGGACCAGGGCGAACTCAGTAGTTATTTTTTAACCAAAACAACATGTATTTGTTGCACTTGTTGTGGGCGCTAGATTGTCAAAAATTCGCCGTATAACAAAAATGACAAAGGCGAATTCATATAATCATTGTTATTTTGTGTTATTATACCTCTTTTGTTTCTTTCTTTCTTGTCTTAAAAAATTGTTTTTTAATTTTTGTCGAAATACGGGCTGATTTGCGCTACCACTAATGCAATCACACTAGAAGGGGATACTGGGAGCCATAAGAGTAGATTCTACGATTAAAGCTGTCCCAGAACATTAAGGATATTTAAATAAATTATAAAAATATGTAAAATAAAAATATAAAAGAAAATAAAAAATAAATAAACAAAAGAGTTGAAAAACTAACAATTATATTATTCCACAGCATTTGTTCAAGACGACTTTCTAGAGAATTTGGTCGCTGTAGTCAAGAATTGCACTTTTATTGTGTGAATGAATGTTGAAATTTTTTAGTTTCGATGAATATTTTCTTTATACATGACCAATAGAGAAATATTTTAATATATATTAAAAATAAAAAATAAAATAAGTCGCCGTAGTCTAGTAGGTAGTGTGTTGGCTTATTAGACGAAAGGCCAGGGTTCGAATCCCCGGTCAGACATCAAACACAAAATATGAAAAAAAAAATATTTCTTCGGCCGCTTCCTAAGCAGATTTCTTGCTAAAACTGAGAGTAAATAAAATTGCTATGAAAAGTTTCTCAAAAATCTGTCATTCGGACTTTAAACTGTAAGTTCCACCGCTCATGTATAAAATTAACACACACAACATAAGTGGTGTGAGAAGCTAGGCCGTAATCCTGACTGAAGGGTTGTAATGGCCAATTATGTATGTATTAAAATAAAGCTTTTAAGCTTTTATTTAGTCTTTACAACAATAAATTTCTTTTAGTAAATATTTTTTTGTTCAAAAATGTATTTCTAGGTAGTAAGTGTACAAGTCTTTTTTTACTCACTGTACCTAAATAAACGTTTGACAATCTCGTGTACTAAAAAAATCAGTCAACTGGGCTGATAACACCACCTTATATGAATTCGCCTTGGTAGTAAGTTTACAATTTTTTTACTTCCTGTACGTAAATAAAACATTTGACATTCTCGTGTACTAACTCACCTGTTCTCAAGGCTGCTTTTTTTAATATGTATTTTCTTAATACATAACCAATAGAAAAATGTTTTAATTTATAATCAAAATATAATTTTTAATTATATTAATTTAATTAATTTTTAATTATCATTTAGTCTTAAGAACAACAAATTTCCTTTTATAGATAATTTTTTTGCTCACTGTATGTATACAAAACATTTAAGAACCACTCGTACCACCGGTTACTCGTACATAACAAAGCTATCACCTGGGCTGACAAAACGACCTTACTACAGAATCGAATAATTACACACATATGTAGATAAAAAATTGTTAAAATTAAAATAAAGAGAATCAGTAATAAAATTAATATTAATTAGTAAATATAAAAGTAAACATACTTGGTTCAAATTATTTAATTATAATTATATTAAATACATATATATTTTATATCTAATATATAAGTAATAACACCAATATGAGAATTCCCCAGCTTCGAATGAGATCAAAATGTAATACACTAATCAAACCGCATCTAATATGGATCAACGAATTCATTAAATACTCCCATTATATTTCTAATTTTAAGGAGTTTTATTAAAAGGATTTTCATTTTATTCATTTTTGTATTCATATACATTAATCCTAAATTCCATGGTTCAATTCCGTTTCATCCATTCATACAAATGTAGCTTTTGCTCTAAAATTGTTACTTTTTCTACAGAAAAATTTAGCATTTTAAAAAGTTCGTGTAATTGAATTTTCTAGTTTTCAATAGAAAAATAAATTTTTTAAACTCAAACTTTTTTTGGCAATCTTTGTCTAACTGTGCTATAAAATTTCGACAATGGTTTTTAATTTGTTTCCATATTTCAGATGTTATTATATCTCTATTCGATTCTATAAACTTTCCGAAATTATGATTGGGATTCCAAATTGGAACAAAAAACATGCTAAATGTAAATTTAGGGGTTTAAGAACAATTTGGTAGGAACGATTTTTCAAGAGATTATGTCGCTCTATTAACAGTAGAGTTAAGAGCTAGTTACCCACACGTAACGTAACGTACCGCAACAAATGTTCTCTTTTTAGCATATGGAGAGCAAAATAAACGCTTTCCGAAAAGTTCTCTCTCATTAGCAAAACGGAACGATCCGCATAAAATAGAATTCTCTCACGTTTTTATGTGACATTTGAACATGAATAACAAATGTCCTCTCTGGTACATTCATGTTTATTTATATAAAACTTTTAAATTGTTACATGTATTTAAATAATTTTTTTATTAAAATAATAATAAAAAATTTATTATATAAGAAAAAAATATATGTTATGTTTCCATTGTACTCACGAAACAATTTTAACAAAAGAAATAAATGTTTGTATTTTGAGTCACGATGTGGTACGAATTCTGTTTTTTGGTACTTTCATATATATTAATCGTATATATTAATCTTTTAATATTAGTATAAAAATAATTTTCTTTAATGATTATTGCTTATATTATGACTGTTAATGTGTATACTTTTGTATATGTAACATAAATCTTTTTAATCTTTAAAATTTTTACAAATTATTTTATTGATTGTAAGTTCATAAAAGAATTTATACAAGTGTTTATTTTATTATAATAACTGTTCTAGTAAGAAAAATTTATTTGCAATTAAAATAAAGAAAGATAAAATAGCAGTAAAAACAATTTGAATAGAACAATGTTGGACTGTACTTTTATCTAAATTCCATAAATATTGACTTAGATTAAAATGTGATATTCCATAATATTACAAGAATTAGTATTTATAATAACATAAAATTTAAGAAGCAAATATATCTTCTTCCAATTAAGGCTCAATTTGGTACTTTTTGAATTTTGCTTTATCTTAACAACGCCCATTACTGTTCTGAACAGCTGACTTCGTGCAAATGTCTACATATGAATTGCTCTGCATTGTGTTGTGTTCGTGTGTGTTTCTTTGTGTTCTGTTTATTTTTTGTTTACATTCTTGGTTGACATACGTCCCGTTTTTAAAGTTTCTATAACTACACAAACGTTCTTAAGCCTACGTACGTTGCGATTTTACGTTTCTTATGCTGGAGTAACTAGTCCTTTAGATGAGCATCATTAATTTCTAACATTTTATTTATTTTTTGGATATTTGAGAGCAATAGTCTCAAAAAATTTTAAATACAAATTTCAAATTATCAAGAAATTCACTATATGTAGTTTAAGATATTTAAACAAATTTTATATATTTAATGTAAAACAGTAAAAAAATAATGTTCTTTGTACTCATAAATAATAATATTTATACTTATCCCAGGTCAGACATAAAAAAAAGAAATATGTTTTCATATGTTTCCGATGACTTATTCTCAGCAGATTTGTGGCAAAAACTCTGAGAGTAAATAAAATTGCCATGAAAAGGTTCTCAAAAATCAGGCGTTCGGTGTCGACATTAAACTGTAGGTCCCGCTATTCGTGTATAAAATTAACACGCACAACATAAGTGGTGTGAGAAACTATTTCGTAATCCTGACTGAAGGGTTGTAATGGCCAATTATGTGTATGTACATATTTGGCAGACAACTTGATACCACACACATAACTATTGTTAACAAAAAAAAATTTTAAATTTTTGTACGAGATGGTTCAAGTTTTGGTAAAGCTGAGTTACGAAATTTATATAAAACTATAATCTCTTCACAGTTATTCGATTTTTTTCAATCCGCCTTTCAAAAAATAGGAAGCTGGAATAGTTTTTGACGAATTTTCATATCTTTTTAAAATTTGATGAATTATTCACATCTTCGTTATCGGTGCCTTTGATAAGATATACACACAAAAGAAACAACGATTGCCAAAAAATAATTTCACGCAATAGAGTTTTGTCGTGTTCACTATATAGATATAGTTCACTATATAGATATAGATAGTAAGAGATTGTTTCTCTACACATATTTTTTAAATCTCTTGCTTGATGACATGACTCTGCATTTTCAACAATATCAAAATGACTTTTTAACTTTAGCCACTGGCTTACTATACACTGTACTGCTGACTAAATTTACAACTATCTGGTGTCACAAGCTCTAACTAATTGTATTGGTTGCATTTCATCACTGCTATATTTGTTTATACTTGCTTGTATTTAATGTCAATATTTTATACTGAATACCGCTAAAATATGCCAAATCAATAATTGAAAAATACTAAAAAAAAAATTAAATGCTGAATGGAAAACTTACTGCTAAACCAAAATAAAAACTGCTAAATTTGGTAGCAAAAATACTAAATCGGTCACACTGGCTTTGAAACACTAATTAGTGAAAGAAATGAATGATCGAAACTAACACATACAAGATTCACTTCCTATCACATACATAACATTTTATAGGTCTTTTTAGCTATAGAGTCGCATTTCCAATAATATATCATTAGTGACGGTAAAATGACCGGCCTTTTGATACATCATTAATGACTGTGAAGTGACCGGCTTTTTTATTATCAGATTTGATAATAGAAAGAAAGAATTTCATTTGAGACAAATTTTAAAATGAAAGTTTTAAAAGTGTTACAAATTTTTAAACTTTAAAAAAAAATGAATAGAAAAGGGACAACATTAATAAATAAATAAATGTAAGGTAAATAAAATAGTGGAACAAGAAATCGAAGTGCACTATGAAAGGACCAGTAAGTGTTTAAAGATGTAAGTATCTTTTCTGTGTCATTTGACCAGTATTTAATAAATCTTTTTACTAGCTCAGTGTAAAACTAAAGCTGATGAGACATTCAAGAACTGTTAGGGACAAAGTGCAAAAATAACGGCAAATGAATTCGGTTGTGAGCCACCTCTCGACCAAGTTGATTGTGTTAAATATTTATATGAAATTTTTATTCAAATATTAAAATGTTAGCTATTTTAACAATGTTTAATTGTGTGTAAAAATTTTATTTAATAAAATGAAATGTCTTATAAAAAATAAAGTTTTTAAGTAAAAGGTATGAATCAGTTTGGTAGTAAACTGTGACCCAAATACACATCAATCGTGACTGGTTTATGCATCAAGTTTGATTTATCAACTGTAACCAATTTTCTATTCAAATTTCAGTCACGATGAAATCAACTGTGATTTAAGAACGGCAGTAATGACTAGGTTAGATAAGTTTTATAGTCGAGAGAATTCATACGTTAGAAAGAGAAACATCACACGTATACAAGTGTTTACATCACTTAAAGGCTCAGTAACTCTGCCGTAACGGAATATAACCGCAACAGTAAGAAACAGCTGATCGTTTTTATTATGTATAAACCAATACGAATGGTTATAGGAACGTAATGTGAAGTAACCGGAACGTAAGAATAAGTAATAGAACTTTCTTACATTTTTACCTTACATCTTTTTAGCAGTGTTAACAACATGCCAATATTAAAAACAACCAAAACTGGAAATTGAAATTATAAACAGAATTTAAAATAAAAATAAGCACTATTTCACTATTCCATTATGTGGCTAGAGATTATTTTTATTTTAAATTAGAACAATATATTTATTCATTTTTAACTAATTAAAGCGTTCGAAAAGCATTTCAGTTTGCATTTTACTTTTACTAGAGAATGTACAAATTATGTACAAATTTAAAAGATTAATATAAACGATTAATATATATATAAAAGTACCAAAAATGATAATTCGTACCACTTCGTCACTCAAAATATATACATATTATTTATTTATTTTGTTAAAATGTTTGTGAGCACAATTAAAACATACAAATAAGTATTTATTTCTTATAATATAATTTTTTTTATTATTATTTTAATTAAAAATTAAAAATTTCAGTATATGCATGCAACAATTTAAGTTTTATATAAATAAACATGAATGTACCAAAGAGGGCATTTGTGCCGCAATGCAACTCTGCATACAATAGCCTCATCACTCATATTCAAATGTCACTTAAAAACGTGAGAGAATTCTGTCTTATACAGATCGTTCCGTTTTGCTAACGAGAGAGAACGTTTCGGTAAGCGTTTACATTGCTTTCCATATGATAAAAAGAGAACGTTTTTTACGGTACGTTACGTTACGTGTGGCTAACTGGCACTTTACCCTTAAAGCCACAGTTACCCTACCGTAAAGTAACGTAATGTAATGTAACAGTAACGTCTACTGAATGTAAAAATGTAAGTGCAATAATGGAACGTAAAAATGTGTCATATGTTTTTATGTAAACAAAACAACAAAAGAAATAAACAAACACAAATAAAGATATATAAATTCAAAAACTGGGAGACAAAATTTTAGATATGGATTTAGGCGATATGTTTTTGAGTTTGAGTTTTTTAAATGTTTTCAAAATGTTTAAGAAGCTAAAAATACAAAAAAGGCGCCGTATTAGAGGATGGAGTGTTCACCCGATTAAAGTCCGAAAGTTTTTATGAAAGTTTTTATGACAGAACTGGATGAAGAAAAATTCTTTAAACATACAAGAATATGTTGGAATGCATTTACTTTATTATTAGCTTTAATTGGTCGTGAATTAAAGAAACCGAAACAAAGAATTGGCGCCTTTTGTTTTTCTTTAATTCAGCTGTTGTCAGCTGTTAACCAGTGTTATCACTACAGCGTTTTTAGATTCATTTCAACGATTTTAGATTTGTTTAAAGGTACTTATTAAAAGTTTTATATATCATTTCTGTAAGCCAAACAATTTCACCTTACACAAACAAAAAAACTCAATTTAATTTGTGTTTGTTGAGGAAAACATAAACAAAAAATTTAATGCTGTTGTTTATGTTTTCCATATAAGTAGACAAGCAAGTGGAATCGTTTAGCCTACAGAAATAGGTTAGGTATTTCGGAAACCATATTTCTACGAATGTTAAAACCTTTTTATCTTCTCTAGTAAAAGTAAAATGCAAACTAAAATGCTTTTCGAACGCTTTAATTAGTTAAAAATGGACAACTATATTTTTCTAATTTAAAATAAAAACAATCTCTACCTACATAATGCAATGGTGAAATAGTGTTTATTTTTATTTTAAATTATAAAAGCTAATAATGAATTAAATTATAATTTAGGTTTAGGTTTAGGTTTCAGTTACTTTAGGTTTAAGTTTCAGTTACTCAACCATAACGGAATGCAACGAAAACAGTACGAACAGCTTATATTGTTTGTTATGTATAAAGCAATACGAATGGTATTAGAAAAGTAATGTAACGTATCCAGAACGTAAGAAACTGTTAAAATAGAATTTTCTTACATTTTTACATGACATCTTTTTAGCAATGCTTACGACATGCCAATATTAAAAACCACAAAACTGAACATTGAAATTATAAACGGAATTCAAATTTTTTACATATTTTATGTTTAAAACTTCAGATTTTAAAAACAAAATAGTAATTTATTTCATTATTGACTTTTAAAAATTAAAATAAACACTATATCAATTTTGCATTATGTAGGTTGTGTTTATATTTACTTTAAATTGTAAGTTTAATTTTCCCTGTTTAACCAATTAAACATCCACAAACTTTCGAAATGCCTTTTCGTTTGCATTTGACCTTCACTAGAGAAGATAAAAAACGTTTTAACATTCGTATGAATTCAGTTTCCGAAATACCCTGACCCGTTTCTATAAGATAAACGATTTCATTTGCTTGTATAAGTTAAAGCAATTATAATTTAGTTTCCATTCTTTAATACATTTATTTAATAATCACTGTTACTATTGCTGATAGTATTCATACTGTTATTAATATCCTCATTCATTTATTATAAATCGAAGACGAATGTTAACGGAATAAATGTAATTTTTTCATAGTTCGAAGGATAATCTCACAAGTTCGAATGATAATTTCTCTAGTTCTAATGATCGTTATTCTTGAATTGTAATAATATGAGAAATTAGAATATTCTAGATCCTGAGTAGATTTCTTCTTTTTTAGTAATTCCAATCATATGTAATCTAAGTAAATTTATTCACTGTTTTGAGTTATCCTCATCGGTAAGGAATTCGAAATTAAATTGTAAATTAATAAAGTAAATTAATTGGAACTAGATCTAAATTAGATAAGAAAATAAATATTATTTTTTGAATAACAATTTAAAAAAACGGTGTTTAAATTATATTGAATAAAAGGTCGAAATTAACTTATATTCACTGGAAAATACGAGCAAAAGCACTAAATTTTGTGTTTGTGTTTTCCCAAAGAAACAAAATTGAGTGTTTTTATATCTATGAAAGCGAAATTGTCTGTCTATATGTAAATATAAAACCGTTGGAATGAATCTATCAACGCTGTAGTGATAACACTGAATTAACACTGTTTAAACCACAGCATAACCAGTAAGGAAACGGAATTTGACAGTTACTGGCGAAATGTGAGAGGGATACCAAATATTACCAAAAAAGTGTTTCTGTCTCTCTCTCTGATTGTTACTCTGTTTTGTTTATTTATGTTTTTTAGCTTTTAGGATGGGTTTTTTATATTGGCACGTGTTAATAAAAAATGTAATTTTTGTGTTAAACTATTAAAAAATAATAATAAGAACTAATAATAATGATAACTTTTCACTTTTTCGTTCAATAAATTAAAAAATATTGGCAAATTTTAGCAAGAAAAATTTTTTATGAGTTGTATGTCTTATTTTGATCTTGTAATATTTAGCTTCTTAATTACCTATAACTATATTCATTGTGACCGAAAATCACCCACATTTCGATTAATATTTAAGCATTAATAAAATTTTAAAATTTTCATTAAAGAAATTAAAAAAAAATTCAAAATTTACTCTTTTTTAACTCAAAATAAATGTTTATTTACATTTAATTTTTCTACTTTATCCTCCAGTTTTCACTTTGTTTAGCTGTTGCTTCTAACACATTTCCTTCGCAAAAGATATAACATTTTTCTTCTCACTCTAATTTCGCCAGCAAAGGCTGCTGCTATGAGCGTTTTTTAAACGTCATAATTTTCCCTTCTGTGTATTTTGTGGTTTAAACAAGCCGAAATGGAATTTGACAGTTGCTCCTGTAATGTAAAAGGGACAGCAAATATTACCAAAAAGTATTTCTCCCTCTCACAGATTGTCTGTCGTTTTATTCACAATATAAACCAGTAAGGAAACGGAATTTGACAGTTACTGGCGAAATGTGAGAGGGATAGCAAATATTACTAAAAAGTATTTCTGTCTCTCTCTCATTTTCTTTGTTTTGTTTATTAAGTTTTTTAAAGCTTTTTGGTGGGTTTTTTATATAGGCGCGTGTTAATAAAAAATATATTTTTTGTGTGAAACTATTAATGAATAATAATAAGAACTAATAATAATGACTTTTAACTTTTTCGTTCAAGAAATTAAAAAATATTGGCAAATTTCAGCAAGAAAAATTTTTTATGAACAGTATGTCTTATTTTGGTCTTGTAATATTTAGCTTCTTAATTACCTTTTGCACAAAAAACTATATTTATTGTGACCGAAAATGACCCACATTTCCATTAATATTTAAACATTAAGGAATTTTTAAAATTTTCATTGAAGAAATTTTAAAATATTTCAAATTTCCCTTTTTTAACACAAAATAAATATTTATTTACATTTAATTTTTCTACTTTATTCGCCAGTTTTCACTTTATATATCTGTAGCTTCTAATACATTGGCTTCGCAAAATTTATAACATTTTTTTCTCCCTATAATTACGCCGATAATGGCTGCTGTTATGAGCGTATTTTAAACGTCATAATTTTCCCATCTGTGTATTTTGTGGTGTAAACCACAAGCTTACTGTGAAAAATTTTAAAAAAATTTTTATGGTATATATATGTTCATTTTATATTTTCTAATTAATTTATACTCTATGCTAGTTTAAGAGTTTTATAACATTGAATTCCTAAAATCGCGTTTTGAAATATGCGTTTTCTAACTTATTTGTCAACGTGCCATGTACAACATTAAATTGCACTACGTCTACTTTTAGAATCATAGAAATTAAAGTTATCTGGAATTTAAGTTATTGTTGGAGGAAACCGAGTGATGAAATTACGATTTAATTCATTTGATATTGTATGTGGAGTGACTGAGTTGCAGTCGTAAGTTATAAAATTCAAGGTTTTATGGTTGCTTAATTGTTTTTATTTCTTAGTTTGGTGGGGCTCCGTGTTAATCAAATCTATGATATCGATAACAAGACGTACCTCTTTCGCCTCCAAGGCGGCGGAGAAGTAAAAAAAATGCTTCTGATTGAATCAGGTATTCGGTTTCATACTACGGCTTTTGAATGGCCAAAAAATGTGGCACCTTCGGGATTCAGTATGAAGTTGAGAAAACATTTAAAAAATAAGCGACTCGAAAAATTGCAACAACTGGGAGCCGATCGAGTTGTGGATTTGCAATTTGGCATTGGTGAAGCAGCTTATCATGTCATATTAGAGTTATATGACCGTGGAAATATCATTCTAACTGATCATGAAATGACTATTCTTTATATATTGAGACCACACCACGAAGGAGAAGACATTCGATTTGCAGTTCGCGAAAAATATCCTTCAGATCGAGCTAAGAAGTCAAAATTGTTGCCAACTGAGATGGAATTGCGAGATATGATTCACAAGTCTCAGCCTGGAGATAGTTTAAGGCGTGTGATAATGTCCGCCGTTGATTGTGGTCCATCAGTTATAGAGCATATTCTTATTAAACATCATCTTGATAATTGCACTATTCCAAAGCATTCGCATGCCAACGGTAAAGATGATAGCAACAATACCACAACTGTTAGCATTGGCAATAAAACAAGTTCGAAGAGAAATAAGAACAAAAGAGAAATTAAGAAAGTTGTGAATTCACGTGAATTTATTATGGAAAATGATATAAAAACTTTAATTCAAGCCCTGGAGGTATGTTGAAATATTTTAATTTTATAAATTTCTAAAAAAAAATTATATGTAGGGAATCCGAACATGTTGTACTATAGGATTTTCAATTGATAGGAAAGCAACAACCTGTAAGGTTGACTTCGGTACTTTTATGTATATTGAATTTGCATGCACAAAACAAAACAAACTAGCAGTTAGCTTTCAAAGTACTCAACTCAAGTTAAAAGTTAAGCTATAGAAACTTTTTGCAATTGACAGCGTTGTGTAAAATCAATGTTTTACGTATGACAGATTCTAAGTGACTCGGCTTTCAGGGTTCAAAGGTGGATGTAAAGTTAAAATTATTACTTTAAATATAAATTTATATCTTGATTGTTTAAAACCTTAACATTTAAAAATAGTTGTTTTATGTTGTTCTACGTATTATACCTTATTTTACAGTTTGATAACTTAACTGAGATTTTACAGTTTTAAATTAAAGCATGCATTATATTTTCACGTTCACATATTTAATTATCCTGATCATGATCAGATTTATATTATTACATAAGATAGTTCTAGAATATTATCTCGATTTTTTTCTGTTCGGTCTTACTCGTCTGTTCTAAAGCCTTTTCGGAGTAGCTGTTATTGGCTTTGTTAAGCATATCCAATAGTTAGCATTACATTATAATATGCAATATATAATATGTAATATATTGTTAAGTTTTTACCTTTTAAAAACGTTTGAGATATGGGCTCGTAGATTGCAAATAAAAATAAATGTATTTAATTTTAATTAAATTCTTTATTAACCACACAATTTTGTGTGCCACTGGTCACATTCTAACAACAACAATTGCTTATTTGTTATTCCTTTTTTTATGCCCATTGCGATAAGCAATAACAATTATTACACATTTGTTTTGTAGATATTTGTAGCGGAAATCTTCAAACCGCGATTGGTTTACTTCACACGCAACACGTCTTCACACAAGACAGACTGAACTTCTACTCCGACTTTGCATGCTTTGTCTTGCCTTTTATATAGCGACGTAAACAGTCTGATGAATGTTCTCGTAGGCGAAGGTTCTAATCTTCGCCTTCACGAGAATTCTATGAATGTAAACATGTTGTTTACATTCAAACATGCTTCTTCTTTATTGTTAGTGTATCTTGTTTACGTTCGTCCCTTCAGCGTTGTTTTTGTTTGCTGTTTATGTGTTTATCCCTTTTTCGTTATATTGATGTTGTTTTAATTTTGTTTATTTGTGAATCAGGCAAACAAGTCCGTTGTTTTTGTTTTTGTAGCTTTTGTTTAACATTTTAATGTTAAACGATGTTACACCATTTCCATTTACGTAACACTGCCGCCCACTTAAGCCTGTTCGTCCCGAATAGGCTCATTATCTCTTCTCCATATTTCGCCCGTTGCTCTACGAGTACGACTTTCATCTTTACTCGGGGGCAATAAACTTTCTGTGTCCTGTACATTTCTTCGTTTAGTCTTTTAATTTTATTTAAAAGACATACTACTTCCTCTACAACTTTCGTTTTCCGTACTCTACTTGCTGGAAGTCTGGAAATCGTGCGAGCAGTCTCCTGGGCTAGTGCAAAGGCCACGGTCTCTGCTAGTCCCACATTGACGTTATTTCGATGGTAGATTGCATGTGAATTTGGACATTTTCGCGAAGACATGTGCTTATCCCCAACTTGTGCTTGTTCAATAATTATCTGCGGTCTGCACAATTTTTCATGTTCGTTATCTCGGTCCTTTCCATCTAAAGCTGGCTCTAGAAGCCTTTCCGCCAGACGTCTTGGAATATTTACCATCATCCCTTTCGTCATTGTAGTCTTCTAGAAACTCTTTAAGCCGCTTCGCTTCTTTTTTCCTCGCTTTCTTTGTCTTTTTGCACTCACGTAACTCTTCCTCTATTTCTTTCTCACGTTGCAGGTTTTTCACTACTTCATCCTCGCTTTCCGTCTCATATTCTCTTTCGCGTTCACGTTCTTTCTCCCTCTGCTCTCTTTCACGTTCACGTTCGTGCTCTTGTTCCCTTTCACGTTCAGTTTCCCTGTATTCCCGTTCTCGTTTTTTAGATCGTGAGCGGCTCAGTTTCTTTATCATCACCATCACGACCTTTCTCTTTTTCCACTGGTGAGGAAATATCGATCATTCGTTCCCTCCTGATACCCGTCGCAATAGGAACACTTTCACCTATTTGTTCATCGGTATCCCAGTCTAGTTCGCTTCCACTTTCGCCCATCTTTTTATTCTCGTTCTTCCCAGCATAATCAATAATCTTTTCAACTTTCCATTCTTGTTCTTCGTCGACTGGTTGCTTATTTTCTCGACCGGCGACTGCCTTTCCTCCTTGGTTTTTGGCTAGTGCAGAACCTTGCTTCGCCGATTGTTTTTGTTTCTTCTTATATCTCTCAATGATTTCAGGACAACTAAGTGTTTCCTCTGGCTCCCAGGTGTTGTCAACCTTTGCATATCCCTTCCATCTGATTAGGAAATACGACTCACCACGTTCCGTCTTGTGACCAACAATGTCCTTAACTTCGTATTCCTCCTTTTCATCGTCATCGCCCTCTTCATCATCTACGCCATCATTGTCTTTATGAGAGGCTTTCTTGGCTTTAGCTTTTCCTTTGACAGCTCCCTTCACTTTGCCATCTGATTTACTTCTATTCTTCTTTGGGCTGCCGCCATTTAATGGCTCATCGTCACCTTCTACGTCTGTGGTTTTCTTTTCAAAATTTGAATCTTCCGTGTCAACCGTCTTTCCTAGGGTTGACACATTTTCCTCGACACTAGCACTCCTCTTGCTGATTTAGTCTTTTGTTTCCTGCAGCTTCTCCTCAAATTTCCTTTCAATTTTTGCCACCAATTTTGCTTGCATTTTCTCCATTCTTTGCTCAGGAGTTTCTTTTACTTCAGCAAGTAGTTTTTGGCTTTCTTTTCGAGACTCAGCAAGTAGCTTCTCCATTCTCTGATCAGTTTCTGCCTTAGAAGCTTATATTTGTTCCGTCAAAGCGGCTAGCAACGAATTTGGGTCCATAACGCTGGGGGTTGCAGGTGCCTGTAACTCTCGTTCCTCTTTATTCTCGAACTCGTAAAAATCGATATCGATGCCCTGATGCAGAAGTTTCTCCCTTAAGCGCCTTTGGAGTTCATTTTTCGTGCCCTTTTTTGGCAGCTCTAATTTACCCAACACTCGTTTTAGCCGTTCCACTCTTAGTTCGGAGAGTTTCATTTTTTTTATTTACTTATTTTTACTTTATATAATATATAATATATAATACCGGTCCACTTCTACCACAAGCAACGAATTGGGCGCTTTAGAGCGTAGATTGCAAATAAAAATAGAAATAAATTTGTGTTTAATTTTAATTAAATCCTTTATTAATCACTCAACTTTTGTGTGCCACTGTTCGCAACTTGTTTTAACAACAACAATTGCGTTATTTGTTATTCCTTTTTGTTTATGCCCTTTTACGATAAACACTAACAATTATTACACAACTGTTCTATCGATATTTATAACGGAGATCTTTAAACCGCGATTGCTTTCTTCACACGCACAGTGTCTTGAAACACAAGACTGACTGAATTTTTACTCTGATCCTTCATGCTTTGCTTTGCCTTTTATATCACGACGTAAACAGTCTGATGAATGT
>QOCX01000848.1:50480-71579 GCA_005959815.1 Sarcophaga bullata
TCCTAGTCTGTGGTTTTCTTTTCAAATTTGAAATCTTCCGGTCAACCGTCTTTCCTAGGCGTTGACACATTTTCCTCGACACTAGGCACTCCCTCTTGCTAGATTTAGTCTTTTGTTTCCTGCAGCTTCCTCCTCAAATTTCCTTTCAATTTTTGCCAACCAATTTGCTTGCATTTTCTCCATCTTTGCTTCAGGAGTTTCTTTTACTTCAGCAAGTAGTTTTTGCGCTTTTCTCTTTTCGGAGACTCAGCAAGTAGCTTTCTCCATTCTCCTGATCGTTTCTGCCTTAGAAGCTATATTTTTCCGGTCAAAGCGCTAGCCAACGAATTTGGGTCCATAACGGCTGGGGTTGGCAGGTGCCTGTAACTCTCGCTTTCCTCTTTATTTCTCGACTCGTAAAAATCCGATATCGATGCCCTGATGCAGAAGTTTTTCTCCCTTAAGCGCCTTGGATCATTTTTTCGTGCCGCTTTTTTGGGCAGCTCTAATTACCCAACACTGTTTAGCGTTCCACTCTTAGTTCGAGAGTTTCATTTTTTTATTACTTTATTTTACTTTATAAATATAATGGAATATCATATATTATATAATATATAATATATAATATATAATATATAATATATAATATATAATATATAATATATAATAACATATATATATATAACATATAACATATATATATATATATATATCCAATTATTAACAAAATTATAAAAATGAATTGAGTTCACTTAGGGTGCTATCATTTGGGACCACAGATATGTATGTATATGCATAAAGTTAAAGGTGAAATTGACGCCGAGTATTGAGACTGTTAGACAATAAAATTTTAAATATGAAACTAAAATTCTGTTCTTTGTTTTTATTTTTCATTAGGATATAATAGAACTTATGGAAATTGCGCGGAAAACTGTTAGCAAAGGCTTTATTTTGCAAAAAAAAGAAGAAAAACCTCAAACTGAAGTTAACAAAGAAATTGAGCATTATTATCAAAATGTTGAATATCATCCTTATAATTTCTGCCAATTTGAAGGACAGCCGGTAGCAGAGTTTGAAACTTTTATGCTAGCTGTTGATGAATTTTATTCCACTCTTGAAAGTCAGAAAATAGATATGAAGACATTGCAACAAGAACGTGAAGCATTAAAGAAGCTATCAAATGTGAAAAAAGATCATGCTAAACGTATTGAAGATCTAAACAAAGCACAAGAGGGAGATAAACAAAAAGCTGAGTTAATAACTATGAATCAAGAATTAGTTGATAATGCAATATTGGCGATTCGGTCTGCAATTGCAAATCAAATGTCATGGCCTGATATTCATGAATTGGTTAAAGCTGCCCAAGTGAATGGCGACCCTGTGGCTAGTTCCATAAAACAATTAAAATTAGAAATCAACCATATTTCTTTGAAACTAACTGACCCATATGGGACGGCAGAGGAGTTTTCGGATAAATATAGTGATGAAAAAGGTATACCAGTGACAGTTGATGTCGATTTGGCTTTATCAGCTTGGGCAAATGCATGTAAATATTATGACCAAAAACGATCTGCTGCTCAAAAAGAACAAAAAACTATTCACGCTTCGCAGAAAGCTTTAAAATCAGCGGAACGAAAGACTCAACAGACTCTTAAAGAAGTGCGTACTATTTCAACAATATCAAAAGCTCGAAAAGTCTATTGGTTTGAAAAATTTTATTGGTTTATAAGCTCTGAAAACTATCTTGTTATCGGTGGTAGAGATGCACAACAAAATGAACTCATTGTTAAAAGGTAAATTTTATTATTAAATCATAAAATTTTAACATCATTTTATCTTTAATTTGATCATGCATATGAAATGAACTTCATACATTTTTTACATTTAGAAAACTATTGAAAGAATAACATTTTTTATAACTTTGCGATTGTGCACTCAAATATTTCAAATAAATCTTGTTTTGTTGTATGCCGATTACAGTTTGGCAAAGCGACTAAAACTTCTGGATTTATTTCTAAATAATAAAATTATGATTGGAACACGTTCTGGGTTATGTTAGCTTAGGTTTGAAGACGTGTGCTTGTCACCAATCAGAGTACAAATGGAGGCAAACTGACGACCTGTATGCAACCTAAAAATAGATAAGAAAAGAGATAGAAGAAGGTAGAAAGGAGCAAAAAAGTAGAAAAAGTACATGGACAGGAAACGGTGAAAAAAAGTGGAAAAGAGAAAAACATCACATAAGAGAATGCAGAGGAAGACTATCGGCTTGGTGTTCTAGTACGTCTCTATTAGTTTAAACTTTTTATATATAATATTAGCCTTTAAGGTAGCAGACATTTCTGCCTGAAAAGCGTTATTCATCATTCAACGCCTTTATGTTCCCAATTCGGAAATCATTATTGAAAACGTCAGACAATGTGACTCCATCCAACTTGTGCCTCCATCCAATTTGTGCCTTTCCTTTGTATGCTTTGGACGAGCTTTCAACGGCAGATAAAAGATAAGGCTAAGCAGATTGCGAAGGAGTTGTCCTTAGTATTCTCTTGACACTTTCCTCTACTGACTCCGCATGATTTATATGTCAAGCAGTGTGTAACGCGGATTACAAAACCCCTAAGATCGGGATGCTAAAAACAGCTCTTGACAAGACTCTCTGGTTTACAGAAAGTCGTTTTTCCAGAACGAGAGAACAGACATCTGGATATATCACTTACTATATAGTACCTGAGGATTTTCATACCAATAGTATTTTTCTGCAGTCTCTGATGTGACGTGGTTGTCTTCTACAACGTTTTGTTCCGTTATTTTGTCATATATTTTTAGGTAGATCGAATACTGTAGATCAGTTCGACCTCAGGATATTTGTACTAGGCTTGGTGACTAGTACACGTACTTAAACCCAACCTATCCTAATGACTTTCTGAAAACTAACTAAAATTACAATTAATTTAGAGAGATTGATCAATGTTTAAACGGATGAAATAAAAATACAGACAGAAGACCGATTTTGATAAATGATTTGTGATTTGTGTTATAATGATGTAGCATTTATATCTGCCCATGGCGAATAAATGACAAAGAATTTGACATACAGTCACTGTTGGAAGATTCTATATTTTTTTCAAAGGCTATTGTAGCGATTAAGCTACAATTGATATATAGTAAGATGCCTGCAGCAAGTATAATTTTCCACAATGTTCATCATCCTATCCAGATACTGTTAACAGACTGAATTTTTCAAGCCCGATTTCTCAAGTTCCAAATTTATTTGAGAGATACCACTTATTGAATTTTATTAGGGTGTCCTTAGGATAAATTTTTGTGTATAGTGGGATAACTTGTGCAAGTTCCATTTTTCCACAATATCGATCATGCTACCCAGACACTGTTAACATAGTGAAATTTTCAAGCCCGATTTCTTAAATTCCAAGATTATTTGGGATATACCACAAATTGTGTTTAATTGGGGACACCATATTCGATTTGTATATGGAAGGATACCTGCAGCAAGTCCAATTTTCCACAATATTCATCATCCTATCCAGACGCTGTTAACTGTCTGAATTTTTAAGCCCAATTTAATTAAGGACGCCTTAAGGATAATTAGTATATAGTGGGATGTCTGCAGCAAGCTCCATTTTTCCACAATATCGTTCATCCTACCCAAACTTTCTTAAAACAAATAAATTTTTTTGTTTAAATTCTCCAATTTTCATAAGAAATTCCGTATTATTACCGGCAGCTGCTCTACTCAGGAACATGTGGAGCATAATTTTTAACAAATGGAATAGATATTTCATTCTCCGATGTCATATATTTGGGTGATTTCTCCCTTGACTATTTTTTGTATTTTCTGTTAACCACTTAACATTGCTCTGACAACTGTAACATTAGCTCTGTTAATTTTTTGGTTTTTGTCTTTGCTAGTTAAATTCGAATTTATGTATCTTCACACATATCTGTAAGATATTCAATTTAATTTGAGCAAAGTTTGCTTCTAATTCCATATTAGGCGTTTATCTAAATGAAAGCCAAAATAATTTACATGAAAGTATTTGGTTATTCATTCAGACGTAGTTGAAAACTTTGTTTCTATACGGATCGATATGATTCGTGCTTAAAAGTAGTGTCATCAGCAAAGGTAGAAGTGGACGTCTGACTGCTCAATGACATTTCCGAAGTATAAATTAAATGCGAAATTCGACCTAATATGCTTTTAATGTGTAGCGTACAAGGTATGCTAACAATCTGGTAACCTAGAGAGATCATTTGTTTCGACAGAAAAACAACCCTGTTAGTTTTTGAATAAAACGTTTTTAATAATTTAGTGTACATAAGAGCGTCTTCTTAAGAAGAACAAATGAATTTAATTGTAGAGAATAAAAGCATATAATTTAATATTAAAAACAAATAATTATTTTATTCTGTACACTAAATTGGTGACCACGACGTTGAGAACGAACGATGCAAGCGGAATCGACGCAGCGGCACAATTGTGCAAAGTAGCTGTTAAACCACCACCTTTCTGGAAACCCGACTCGAAGCTATGGTTTTTACAGGTGGAAACCCAATTCGCACGTGCGGCAATCACGACAGATGACACAAAGTACTACACAATAGTGGCAGAAATTGATTCTTCGGTACTGAAATTTGCATCTGACATAATATCAAGTCCACCGGCCATAGAAAAATACGAAGCACTCAAAACAAGACTCATAGCCGAGTTTAGCGAATCAGATGACGGCCGTTTTAGACGTTTATTCGATGAATTATCTGTAGATGGAAAAAAGTCTTCGGCCTTGTTACGGGAATTATCAGGAAACAAGTTGGACCCTGATATATTGAAGTCACTGTGGTTGCGGCAATTGCCCACACAAATTCAGCAGATCTTAGCAGCAACGGAAGGCAACCTGTATAAGTAGTCCGAGAAAGCTGACAGTATAATGGACGTGCAGAATCAGCCGAAGGTTGACATTGTGAATGAAAATCCAGATTTTACAGTATCATCAAAGACTTGACGAAAAGATGCGACCGCTTGGAAAGGGGTAATTATGACTTAGTAACAACGACGTTCAGCAAGACGCAGAAATTCTCCATTGCCACGCTCATCATTGGATGAAATTTGTTGGTACCACCTCACATTCAGAGAAAATGCTGGCAAATGTCGACCCCCGTGCAGTTTCCGCTCGAAATATTCAGAAAACTAGTTAGCCCCCCATTTTTAGTGGCGGAACAAGAGGGGCTCAAAACCAACACACGCCGCCTTTACATTAAGGATAAAAATTCACATTTATGTTTTTTGATAGATACGGGCGCAGAAGTTTCCGTGATTCCAAGATCAAGCCGCACATATTTGAGACAATCTTTAACGAAATTACTCGCGGCCAATAACACCGAAATTAATACATATAGTAAGAAACTTTTGACATTGGATATTGGTTTACATCGTCAGTACAAATGCCTTTTTATTATTGCTGACGTCACACGCTATAATTGGTGCGGATTTTTTGGAAAATTTTAACATCTGGGTGGATATAAAGAACAAAACGTTGGTCGATGGAACAACTCACGCACGCCGGATCTGTCAATTGACAACTCATCTATCATCTATTGTTACAATACGCAAAACGAATGACACCTTTCATAAACTTCTGGCAGAATTCACCGACCTTACAGCGACACCCGGGTATTGTCAAAAGCGTCATCTGGAGTTTTACATTTTATCCAAACAAAAGGCCCTCCAATTGCCAGGAAAGTTCGATGTCTATCATCTGAAAAATTGGAAATCGCGAAGAAGGAATTCGATTACCTATTAGAACGTGGGATTTGCGTGCGGTCTAAGAGCCAATGGGCGAATCCATTACATCTAGTGAGAAAGTGGAACGGATCGTGGCGCCCATGTGGTGATTTCAGACTCTTGAATTCGAAAACAATTCACGACAGCTACCCAATATGGCATATTCAAGATTTTGCGAACGAGTTGGACGGCAAAACCGTTTTTTCCGTCATAGATTGTAGAAAAGCGTATCACCACATTCCCGTTAATCCAGCTGTACATACACCATTTGGATTTTTTAAGTTCAGGTATATGATATTTGGCGTACGTAACGCCGCCCAGTCATTACAACGGTTTATGGACGATACACTTCCCGTATTTAGACGATGTTTTAGTTGCATCGGCATCAGAAGAGGAGCACTTGGACCACTTACGACAAGCGAAGTTGTGACAACAGAAAGAAAGGTTTGGTTATAAATATGGAGAAGTGTCAGTTGGGACAGTCCGAGGTGGAGTTCTTGGGGAATTTAATCACCAGTAAAGGCATCAAACCCCACCAATAGAAGTGCAAGATTTACTTAGTTCCTTAGGCGCAGTGAATTTTTGCAGAAAGTTTTTACCCCATATCGCGGAAATTGGAATACCACTACAGAAAATGATGGGACCATGCAAGAAACGAGATCGTACGAAATTAGAATGGTCCGTCGAGTCCGAAAATGTGTTTGAAACAATAAAGGCAGAAGTGGTCAAGGCAGCATTATTAACGTTTCCACGAAAAAGAGCTACAATAGCGCTCATGACCGATGCATCCGACAGAGCAATGGGAGCAGTACTACAACAGAGGATAGGAACCGATTGGCAACCATTAGTTTTTTTTTTGAAGAAATTAACAGCAACCGAGAAAAGATACATACGATAGCGAACTGATGGCCATTTATGCTGCAATCAAGTACTTCCGTTTCTTTTTAGAAGGCACAAAGTTTATTGTATTTACAGATCACAAACGCTTATCAGCCGTCGGCAAGAGCAAGGCAACTGAATTTTATAAGACCAAGTTCAAGCATGTGATAGTACGACATACGTAAGTGGAAGGAAAAATGTTGTTGCCAGATTTTTTCTGTCCAAGTGTGGAAACTAATCAAAAGACTCAACATCAATTGATTTGCCACTTCTTTGGGTAAGATAGTCAAAGGCCGGAGTATGACTTACTTTGGAAAATGTCAAAGTGCCAGGTATAGATGGCGAAATCGTTTGTGATACATCGACGGGTAGAACGCGCCCCTACATACCGGTTACAATGCGGTCTATTTTTTTTGATGCACTACATAATCTTTCCCACCCGGGCGTCAGAGCTTCAATCAAGTTAATATCGAAACATTTTGTTTGGAACAAAATGAATACGGAGGTAAGAACATTGGTAAGGAATTGTTTGCAGTACCAACGAAGCAAAATAACGAGACACACGAAGAGTAATTTGGAAAATTTCGCAGTTCTTGACAAGAGGTTCGAACATATAAATATTGACCTTGTCGGCCCCTTACCGCTTTCAAACAACTGTACATATTGCCTTACATGCGTGGATAGATATTCACGATGGATAGAAGCTATTCCAGTTACAGACATCAGCGGAAACGGTAGCGAAAGCATTGCTAAGTGGTTGGATAAGCCGTTTCGGAGTTCGAAAATATATAACGACTGATCAAGGACGACAATTTGAAAGCAACCTTTTTCACCACCTTTCAAAGTTGTTGGGCATTAAACATTTACGGACGACCCCATATCACCCACAGGCAAATAGCCTTATAGAACGCTGGCATCGCGTTCTGAAGGTGTCATTAAAATGCCATGAGGCAAATACGGATTGGGCAGAGGTACTGTCCATAATAATGTTGGGTCTAAGAACGGCCGTAAAAGAAGATCTGGGAGTATCAGTGGCTGAGATGGTTTACGGACAGGCTATCAGGTTGCCAGGTGAGTTTATAATAGACGAAGCGAATAGGCATGTCGTCGAAAATGAATTCCTGACCAAATTACAACATTTCGAAAACTTACGCCCGAATTTAACTACCCAGCATGGCAACAAAATGATATATGTACCTAAGGATTTACGTTTCTGCAATCATGTGTTCCCTAGAGACGATACGGTAAGAGCTCCGTTGAAGGCTCCATATGACGGCCCCTACGTGGTACTCGAAAGACACCCGAAAACTTACACTATACTCATTGGCATGAAACCAAGTACAGTTTACACAGATAGGCTGAAGCCCGCTTATATTCCTATGGAAGTTTCTCAATTGGAAAGCAGATGCTACAAGTCTCAGTTGCTGTTTTGAATCAGTTGCCATTTACACGGTGTCAAATGTCAGGAGAGGGGTGATGTAGCGTACAAGGTCTGGAACAATCTGGTAACCCAGAGAGATCATTTGTTTCGACAGAAAAACAACCCTGTTAGTTTTTGAATAAAACGTTTTTAATAATTTAGTGTACAAGGCGAATTCATATAAGGTGGTGTTATCAGCCCAGCTGAGTGCTTTTTTCAGTACACGAGATTGTTCAAATTTTTAGTTACGTACAGTGAGTAAAAAAAAAATTGTACACTTTTTACTTGAAATACATTTTTGAACAAAAAATATATTTATGAAAAGGAAATTTATTGCAATAAAGACTAAATAAAGCTAAAAGCTTTATTTTTAATATAAATTAAAATATTTTTCCTATTATTCATGTATAAAGAAAATAATCATCGAAATTAAGAAATTTCAACATTCATACACAAAAAAGTGGCAATTCTTTGACTACAGCGACCAAATTGTCTAGAAAGTCGTCTTCAACAAAATACTGTTTAATAATAAATTTGTTATTTTTTTATAATAAGTGTACACATTATTTTTGCTCACTGGTATATACATCTTTTGTTTATTATTTTCATTTTTTTTATATTTATTTTACATATTTTTATAATTTATTTAAATATCTTTAATGTTCTGGGACAGCTTTTATCCTAAAATCTACTCTTATGATCTCCAGTATCCCCCTGTATTGTCAGTGCTTTGTGGTAGCGCAAATCAGTCCGTATTTCGAAAAAAAATTTAAAAATTAAATATTTTTAAAAACAAGAAAGAAAGAAACAAAAGAGATATAATGACAGAAAATAACAATTTAATGTCATTATATGAATTCGCTTCTGTCATTTCAGCCATACGACGAATTTCATTTGACAATCTAACGCCCACAACAAAAGCAAGAACAACATGTTGTTTTTGTTTAAAAACACTGCGAATTGAGTTGTTGTAATTTTGCTACCACCTTATTGAGTTCGCCCTGTTAGTGTACATAAGAGCGTCTTCTTAAGAAGAACAAATGAATTTAATTGAAGAGAATAAAAGCATATAATTTAATATTAAAAACAAATAATTATTTTATTCAGTACACTAAAAATGCTAATGGAGTCAAACAGCGAATCAGCTGCCAAATTCCTCATAGACGTTGCATTGTAAGCCATTTAATTTAATTAAAAAAAATTTAATTAATTCATCGTATTAGATTTATACAGCGAAATTGTTTAAATGAAAACTATTCTTAATTGTAATTTTAGAGGAAAGGGAAATATTACGCTAGAATAAATACTCACCACAGGGTTCATATATTATATATAAAAAATGTAAATGAAATTAATTATATTAATTATTATATTCTTGTTAAAAAAATGAATTATAGATACATGCGTTCAACAGATATATATGTTCATGCTGAAATTCAAGGTGCCTCGAGTGTAGTAGTGCGTAATCCAAACGGTGGAGATGTTCCACCTAAAACGCTCTTAGAAGCAGGAACCATGGCGATCTCATATAGCGTGGCATGGGATGCAAAAGTTGCAACGAATGCATACTGGGTGAGAAGTGATCAAGTAAGCAAAACAGCCCCGTCTGGAGAATTCTTGGGAACCGGAAGTTTTATGATTCGTGGAAGAAAGAATTTTTTGCCATCATGTCATTTAATAATGGGCCTTAGTTTGCTTTTCAAACTAGAAGATAGTTTCATAGAAAAGCATCGTGGTGAGCGAAGAGTACGAAGTTTTGAGGAAGGTCAGGAACACATATTAGAAAATGAAATGAAATCGATGACTTTGGGAAATGAAGATCTTCATAACATAATCGAAGACGAAATTGAATTGGATGATGAGGATGATGACAATAACGAAGCGATCGAAAGTAACAAAGATAATGAAAGTAATAACGAATCAATAGAGCAAGATGGACGACAATACTTTAATGAATTTCCTGATATTCAATTAAAAGTTGAACATGATACTGGTCGAATAACCTTTAACAATGAATTGTCGAAATCCAATAATTTTTTCGAACAAACTGTTAATGAAGGGCTAGTATTGTCAAAAAATGAACAAGTGGAGGAATCAACTATTATTGCAGCAGCTCCATCTCGCAAAAAACAGCAACAAAACTCGAAGAAACGGAAAGAAGGAAAGGATCGTAAAACGCAAGAGCAGCAACAAAATTTACAAACATTTAATAAGGATTGTACGCAAGCGGTAAAACGTGGTCAGAAAGGTAAACTCAAAAAGATTAAAGCTAAGTACAAGGACCAGGACGAAGAAGAACGAAGATTACGAATGCAAATTTTGAACTCTGCCGGGAAAAATAATCAAATGTCTTCTGAAAAAACAATAGATGAAGAAAGTTTCTTTAGTAAAAGTAAAGGATTTAAAAATGAAATACCAAAAAAGCAAATACAGGTTGGAGAGGTTGAGGATGATATTCCGGCAGATGAAATCCCTACAGGTGCTGATGTAGAAATGATTGACTCATTAACTGGGCAACCATTCGAAGAGGATGAGTTATTATTTGTTATACCTGTAGTAGCACCTTACAATTCTCTTCAAAACTTTAAGTATAAAAATTGAAATAAACAATAATATATTATATTTTATCAATATTTTCTTTTCTTTAGATACAAAGTGAAACTTACGCCTGGAACTGGAAAAAGAGGACGGGCCGCAAAAACTGCTTTAAACATATTTTTCAAGGATAAAACGTGTACTTCGAGAGAAAGGGATTTAATAAAAAGTATTCGTGAAGAAGTTTTAGCTCGCAATATACCTGGAAAAGTGAAATTGTCGGCACCACAATTGCTAAAATTCAAAAAATAGTGCAATTATAATTCTTTATTTTGTGTAAATAAATGTAAAGGACATTAACTTAATACAGGTTGCCCGCTTTAGAATTTTTGAATCAAAATTGTATTTATATTAATACCCCAGCGCTATTGTGGGCAGTAAAGTAAAAATTTTGTTCCGAAACCATGGGTGAATCCAACTTAAGTAAGCACTATTCTTTGTCATTAGGATAGAAGTTAACAAGTGGACATCTGTTAGCGGCTTGGAATTAAAATTCTGGGAAACCGAATATATTTGACCAGGTGAGAAATGTAGTGATGGGAAAAAAGATTTCTATCACCTAGGTTGACGCGGATCAAATCTGTTCAAATCCATCAGAATCTACAGATATCTAGTGTAGGAATTCCGTACCAGAACAACTAATGGCAGTTCGATAATGCGGATACCATTATCTGTCAACATTTTTGTTAGATGTATCTGACATATTATACCTACTTTGGCGCTTAAGATAATCTTACTTTCCTCTGGGCCTTTATTATAAGAGCTTACCAGTTGAAAGTAGTAAAGCTCTAATGGAATGAACAAATATTGTTAACTCTTCACACATTTTACGGGGGAAAGGATCGCTAATATGATTTAGGATAAAATATCGCAGTAAAGAATATTAGCACACTATAGGATGACGTATGACTACCGCGAATCTCTCAGTGAGATAGCAGAGTTATACGAGGTTCACGTCACATTTGTTGTTGTTGTAACAACTTAGCTGGTTCCGGACTTGACCAAAGTTGAAAGGAAATGTAAAAATAATAAATGATCAATTTAATGCTTCTAGTTAGTATTATTTATACACGGTTCTTAAATCACAAAAATCAAACTCTTAGTATACAATATCACTGTTTATCGCCGCATTTTTAGTTACGACTCTTTGACTATTATCGACTGGAACCGTTGTCATTCACTCTATTTATACTGCCTCATTTTATGACTGGCAACTTCACAATCACTTTATATAGAGTTGTCATTGTATTTTGATTTTAGTTCCTATTTGCGCACGGTTAGTGTTTAGTTTTTTTACTTGTCTAACTAAATTCCGTCATTCAGAAAATGTAGGAATGATCAGCCGTTATAGGTAGTGTATCTTCCCTCGTATCGCATTTTATAAAATTTTTATTATTGTAATTTTAGAATGCCAAATTTCATATTTTAAAAAGAGTAGCCTTACATCTCTTTAACATGGACTTTTTCCATGCATCCAAGATTTATAATTAATGAAAAAATTAAAAGTAAAGATTTTATACTTGGGATGAAATTATGGACGTTAGATGAAAACTCTACGGATACATTTCTAGGTAAAAAAATTCGAAACTAAACATAAAGTTTATTTGTCCAATGGAAAAAGAAGCGAAACAAGATAATGTTGCAAATTATGCAGAACAGCATTGCATAAAGGAGTTTGTTTTACCAGATATAAAGCATTACTCAAGTTTATGAAAATCTTTTGCATTATATTGATGTATGTATAGTTATTAGATAGTATCTCCCAGCTTTTTGAATAAGAATAGTAATAATAATTCTTGAAAAGGGTTTATAGAACATGTAATAAATAAAATTAAGAAACGAAAAAAAATAAGTTTTATTCATTGTCAAATTTGCACTCTAAAAACTTACAAACTAAAAAGCAAATATATAGAAACACAATTATACAGCTAATAATTAACTAATTTTTTAATTTCAAAATTAAGCATGGTATTATACCCTCTCTTATGGGTCCTGATGGCTACTGTTGATTTAAGGTGTCTAGAAAGTAGGGGCTTTAAGGTTGTGAGATTTTCTCAATGCTTGAGATTTTATGAAGAAAGGACTAAAGGAACTCCTCAGGTAAGAGCTCTTCGGCCTAGGACATTCGCTATATATTTCAAGCGATTGTTAGGAGATTGCGATTGCTGGAGATTTCTGTAAGGATCTAAGTTTTGAACTTCACTTTAGGTTAAATGCAGAGATTTTTGGTATCTTGAAGGTTATTGAGACGTAGCTAGTAGTTTGACTTTGGATTCGGAATCGTTGAGTCAGGCTGCCCTAAAAGCTATTGCGTCGGTCTGCTGTAAATCACGACTTGTTCGGGAGTGCAAAGTCTTTAAGAATCTTTGGACCAGACCGAATCCGTCTATCCTGGGTCCCGGATCATAACGGTATACTTTGCAATGATAGGGCGGATGCTCTCCCTAGATTAGTTTCACTTCCTAGGGACGATTTGATAGTTGGTCTGCAATCTCTATGCCTCACCACTGGATGTTGTGTGTCTAGGTGTATAGGTGTCTATGGCCTAGTATAGGCAATGATAGAATAGGCTGGGATAAGGCCAGTCTGACGTTAGTTATTGATTTTATTATAAGGCACTACAAAATTATACCGCTGACAAAGGTCTGGAACAGACCCAGCCGGATTGGACTCTTTGTCAAGTGCCTATATTAAGGCTCTCCATAGATTCACTAATAGGTTGAGCTGGTTGAGAAGTGCTAGGACTTCAATGTTGTATGCAGCGCTCTCTTGTGTATTTGTGGTCTGTGTTTTTCTTCTGTCTCCTTATCCTCCTTTTCCTACCTCTTCTCCTTTCCAATCTACTTTATTATCCTCTATCTCTCTCTCCTGTAGGATGTATTACAATGGGTCATTTTGACCTCCGAGTATTGTACTTGTTCCAATGACAAGTAAACATCCTCAAACCTAACCTAACCTAATCTTATTAATTTATTTCTGTTTTATTAAAAACAAAAAACTTCACGTTAGCAGCCGTGTGATTGGCTCATTTGATTTGTTGGAAGTAATAACCATTACGAACTCTTAATTCTTTCGAACTTTATGTGAATTTGTTCATTGGAATGTTTAAATCCTCTCTCTAATTATTTATTTTAAATTTTAAACTGCCATGGTGCCGATACACATTTTTAACCGTTTCTTGAGATCGAACTCTTCATTTCTTTTTCATCGTTCATACGTTCGTATGATTTAAAATGTTATATTGTTACGAAAATGGAAACGGTGTAACGTAAGCTACAAAAATAAAACAACGGACTTGTTTACTTTAAGTAAACATGTATGAATGTAAACATGTTGAATGTAAACATGTTGTTCACATTTGTAGAATTCTCGTGAAGGCTAAGACTAAAACCTTCGCCTACGAGAACATTCATCAGACTGTTTACAGCCTCAGTTACTCTGCCGTAAAGTAATGTAATGTAATGTAACAGTAAAGCCTCAGTTACTCTGCCGTAACGTAATGTAATATAATGTAACAGTAACGTCTACTGAATGTAAAAATGTAAAGCTTCGGTTACTCTGCCGTAACGTAATGTAATGTAATGTAACAGTAAGGTCTACTGAATGTAAAAATGTAAGTACAATTATGGAACGTAAAAACGTGTCATATATTTTTATGTAAACAAAACAACAAAAGAAATAAACAAACATAAATAATGAAATATAAATTGCAAAAAAGGGAAGATATAATTTTAGATATGGATTTAGGAGATAGGTTTTTGAGTTTGAGTTTTTTAAATGTTTTCAAAATGTATAAGAAGCTAAAAATAAAAATACTTTTATAAAAATGTTTTTTATAACTTTTAATATGGCGCCATTTGTTTTTCTTCAATTCAGCTATTAATCAGTATTATCACTACAGCGTTTTTAGATTCATTTCAACGATTTTATATTTGTTTAAAGGTACTTATTAAAAGTTTATATACCATTCCGTAAACAAAAAGCTCAATTTAATTTGTGTTTGCTGAGGGAAACAAACAAAAAATTTAATGCTGTTGTCTATATTTTCCATATAAGTAGACAAGCAAGTGGAATCGTTTATCCTACAGAAATAGGTTGGGTATTTCGAAAACCATATTTCTACGAATGTTAAAGCGTTTTTATCTTCTCTAGTAAAAGTAAAATGCAAACTGAAATGCTTTTCGAACGCTTTAGTTAAGGATAACTATATTTTTCTAATTTAAAATAAAAATAATCTCTACCTACATAATGCAATAGTGAAATAGTGTTTATTTTTATTTTAAATTATAAAAGCTAATAATGAAATAATTTAAGTTTTATTTGAATATGTCATATTTTATTTAAAGAGAATTCTACATACAGACAAATATAACTTGCGCACAAAATTTAAATCCTGTTTATAATTTCAATTTTCAGTTTTAGTGGTTTTTAATATTGACATGTTGTTAACACTGCTAAACAGAAGTCACGTAAAAATTTAGAAAAAACAATTTTTTACAGATTCTTACGTTCCGATTACGTTACATTACATTTCTATAACCATTCGTATTGCTTTATACGTAACAAAAACGATCGGCTGTTTCTTACTGTTGCTGTTACATTCCGTTACGGCAGAGTAACTGAGGCGTACGTCGCTATATAAAAGGTAAAACAAAGCATGAAAGGTCGGAGTAGAAGCACAAAATACAGTAGAAGTTCAGTCAGTCTTGTGTGAAGACTCGTTGCGTGTGAATTAAACCAATCTTGGTTTGAAGATCTCCGTTACAAAGGTCTACAGAACAATTGTGTAGTAATTGCTATTGTTTATGGCAAAGGGCATAAACAAAAAAATAACAAATAAAGCAATTGTTTTTGTGTAGATCAGTTGTGAACAGTGGTACACAAATTGTAATAATAAAGAATTTATTGTGTAAAACAAATTTATTTTTAATTATTTTTTTTATTTTATAGTATTTATTATTTATTTTTAAACGTTTTTAAAAGGTAATGTTAATTCCTAATCTTTTTTAGGAATATTATTTTAAATTAATTAAATTATAATTTAACTGTTTCTTTTAAATTTTATTGGCTCTATAAACTTACTGTTTCGACACTCGGCGGAATGCAAACAAGACGTTCGATTGTGATACAGATTATAAACTGAATTCTTTTATTTCATATTTATTAATTCTAACTTATTCTATGTACTTAATCCTAACTGTAATAATTATTTAGCAATTTCGTTGCTTTTATTAAACCTTGTAATTTTTCATAATTTATTGACCTTATAACTAAAATTATGGGAGTTCATTAAATTCATTATTTTATATAAAATTAAATTCAAAAATTCAAAGTATAATTAAAATCATTACAAGAACATAGCAGCAACATCGTTATAATAATATGATGAATAATCAACAACATTCCGGCCCCATTGAAGGACCGGAGGTCTTCAATTTAGCGGCAATGGAGCTAATTTGTATATAGGGCGGTTCAAGGCGGATTCACAGACTGGCCAAAGAGGAAGTTTCTCGAAATCAAGTTGTTCTTCTCATTTCGATTTGCTGATTGGATCTACTTTTGACATCACTAAATGTATGAGAATGGCATTTGTAATCTTTTTATCGTCACCAATTGACAATAAAGAATCATATATTGCGGAGACTGTATCTATCATGCTTCGCAAAGCGATAGCTAAAGGTTTAGTGATTTATGGCAAATCGAAAAGTTTTCTTATATTATCGAAAAATATAGGACATTCATTGTCAAAAAACTTTTTCAAACTTGCTATTGCTTTGTGGTAGTTTTCCTCTGAAATTTGAAAAGCTTTTACTGTACCCAAAGCTTCGTCGGACAATCATGATATTAAATGATTAAATTTTTCAATATCTATCAACGTCGGATCATTGTGAACCAAGTTCACGAACAAACTCATAAAGTTCTTGTAATCGGAATATTTTCCAAAGAGAGAGATCAGAAGCTAGCGAGTCTGGCAAAGTACTGCTAGACTGCCTACAGGAAATCTAAAGTTGCCTCGCTACTCAAGACAAAAACTCTTCAATGCTTGAGTTGTGTGCTGCAGACCTATTTGGCAAGTTGTGGACTCGAATTAAGCTTAATGTTTAAATTTAAAATTGATCAAGTTTAATTTCTGGACAGATTCAGAAATTACTCTTCATTGGGTATAAAACACATCCATCCTCACTTGCTACTTTCGTATCTATATAGATGTAGCTGAGATTCAAGAGTGGTCAGAGGAAAGTTTCATGGCGGCATGGTGCCAACTAACCATAATCCAGCTGACATTGTTTCTCAGAGGGGATGTGACGTCCAGGAAATTAAAAACAATCAATCCTGATTTGAGGGACCGTCATTCTTATTAAATGACAGTTCTTTCCTGGCCTGTTAACAAACATTTTGAATTAACAGGAACCAGAAGTCAGTTGGAGACAAGAAATAGTAAATATCTTTCTTGCAGTAGACGGACTTCTAACTGTCTACTGGAATTACGTTATTAATGAAGTGACATGTTTTGTACTCAGTTCATTGATAGCTTGATAGAAACGGAAGACAGTTCAAAGTATCATACCTTACTGCAACGGAAAATGAAATGGTCATTTTATCCGCCTTATATGAAGCGATCCAGAAATCTAAATTTTTCTGAGGGGATTTCTAAAATACGAAAAATCTTTGACCTATCGTCAAATATACAAAGACTTACATGAGACATGTATGAATGAAAAGATTCATGCATTTTACCTGAAGAAGGGCGAACATGTCTCACTTATAAGGGTAGGTGAAGACTGCTAAATGCAGACTTGAAGTATAAATACCAAGTTTCCACTATTGTAACCAGGAAAAAATTTCTTTGGTCACATTCTATTTGTGAAACATCATTGGAAAATTGTCATGCTGGTACCAAAAGTACTTGTAAAAGCTCTTAGCGGGAAGAATTTGACTGATAAAGTACCGAAAGAAGAATGCAAGTAGAATGAGTTGGCAAATGTGTACATTGATGTCCGCCTATAAACCCGAAACTTATGTCCCAAATAATGGGAAATTTACCCATAATAGAGTGAGTAGCTTCGCGACCATTTTAATAGTCGGAGTGGACTACTGTGGTCCTATTATACGTTTCATTACGACTACGTGGGAAACCATGCCATTAAAAATGTTTTATAGCAAGGCAGCACATTTAGAGTTAGTATCGATCTTTCCACTGATGCTTTTATTATGTCTTTTCAAAAGGTTTACCACCAGGAGAGAGTACCCAAGAAGTATCACTGCGACTACGCGACCGAACTTCGTCGGAGCCACCGCGTAACGTCAAAAGAGCTGCAATGCGCATTCGACAAGAATCGACAGGCCGTCGAGTCGTACGCAGCGTCGTCCGGGTAAAGTTCAACTTCATACCACTGCGGCGCCGCAACTTCGGAGGACTATGGGAAGCGCCATCCCAAAACAGGCGAAATTCCTAATCTGCGAGCCCGTCCGACAACGTTCTGCTCACCCAAGAATAGATGGCAACAATGTTTGGCAGAGAGTAGAGGCTGGTGCTCAACAGCCGTCAAACTTGTACCGCTGTCTCCAGACTCCATTGACGGGAATCATTGAACACCAGCTCATCTAATACCTCGGAGAGTGTCTGCGTTCGCTGCTGCCAGACGCGTGAAAAACACCGAGATTGAAGTTATGCAAGCGGTGGCATCTGCTCTGCTAATCTCAAGCCAGACATCTGCAGCCTGGTCTCCGGGAATAACATCCTCGGTCCTTCAGAGCAAGTCCCAAGTGCATTCGGGAAGCACACAACATAGAAGTAGGTCAAGTGGTAATCGCCCATCACCAGCATTTGGTTGACCATTCAAGGCAAAGACGGCAAGGTCAGGGTGGCGAAAGTCGCAACGACAACGGCGTCTATAAGCGCCCTATATACAAATTAGCTCCATTGCGCAATTTGAAGAACCTCCGGTCCTTCAATGGGGGCCGGAATGTGTTGAATTATTCAATCATCCATTATTATAACGATGTTGCTGCTATGTCTTGTAATGATTTTAATTATACTTTGAATTTTAATTGTAATTTATATAAAATAATGAATTTAATGAAACTTCCCTAATGTTATGTATGGTCAATAAATTACTGAAAAAATACAAGGTTAAAAAAAGCAACGGAATTGCTAAATAATTATTACAGTTAGGTATTAAGTACATAGAATAAGTTAGAATTAAGAAATATGAAATAAAAGAATTCAGTTTATATCTGTATCACAATCGAACGGTCTTGTTTGGCATTCGCGAGTGTCGAACAGTAAGTTTATAAGTGCCCAATAATTAAAAGAAAACTGTTAAGTTATAATTTAATTAATTTAAAATATATATTCCTAAAAAAGATTAGGAATTAACATTTTAGCGACCCGAGCAGGGATATAAGAAGTGATTTCTCATTCGGTATATAAAAAACCAAACCGCGCGTAACATATAAACGATTTTATAAATTATTTAACCATTTAAAGTTGTGCGCAATTAATCGTCGATAACATATTTCAGCCGATTTAATGTTGGTAAATCTTATAAGTTGTTTAAAAAAAACCAACTAAAAACTAACATTTAAAGTACAATAAATATAGCCGGGCATATAAGATGAAAGTACAAAAGAGTAGACAAAGAAATTATACAAAAACAAATATAGTGAGTGATTTAAATCATTAGAATAGAAATAAAAAACAAAGTAACTCAAAAAGGTATCTTAAACAGACAAAGGAGAAATACGTGTAAAAAAATAAATTAAAAAAATAAAAAAAATAAAACGTGTGAGATTAAAACATCGTCCAACACCCATCCATATCCATCAACATCACACTTCCTATCCACCAGTTGTAAACGAAATACTTCCATTTGTTAAACATCATTATATCATCACCTCATACTCTAACAAATTTAGCTTAAGAGGAACTAGGACTGATGACTCGTTGCCGTGGCATTCTCTTGCAGCGAGAAACATAATCTGGGAAGTAGGTCCAACTGGATGCGAAGTAAAGTGATTTATTCTTTTGTGTTACATTAGCCTATTTTTGTTTCTATAGCAGAAGTTAAGAGATTTCTGAAAGTTATTAGAAATTAATTCTTCCAAGTCGACACACAAGGAATTAAATTATTAATCTTAATTACTATAATTTATTTATTGTTTATTTATCATTTATTTTGGATATTTTGAATTGTAAACTAAAACCACCTTTAAAAGTGCGCGATATCCGAGAGTTGTTGTTGTTTTCGGAACAGACACCAAACGTAGATAACATTACTCATTTCCTTGGGAGTAATAATGTATTATTGTTAAGCTATTGTTATTGTGGTATGAAACGTTTTCCGTCGGGGTGATTATAATTTAGTATAGGTATATTTGATAATATACATTATAAATTCATATTGCTAAGAATTGATTCACAAAAATATTCGCGGAAATAATTTGAATCATTATTTTTTCAACGAATGTTGTTTAGCATTTTCTTTTCAGTTCTTTTTGTGTTGTGTTTATTCGTGAATAAGTCAGTGGTTCCATTCCATCGTTCCAGTACCTTTGCGGGTTATACTGTATAACAGTGTTCATGTGTTACCAGTTTACGGAATTACGAAATTAATTTTCAACAGCCACTATTCGCGTATTAAAGTCAATTCGAGTGTCACACTACTTCGATATTTCAACAATTCGAGAATTGTGTGCGTTGGATACAGCAGTGTGCTCGTTTTGCGGTTGAAGTGTTGATTTTATAATAAAAATTGTTTATTCGAAGATTTTGAACTTGTAAATTTGAATCATTTATCAAAGGCTGTGAAGTGATTGGACGTAGATTATAGAATAATTTGTTTTTGATTGTTGGAACCCATTCTGTACACAGTCGCGCAATAATAGGGACTCGAGATCGAAGGAATCAGAAATATTGTATGAATTCGAGGGGAGTTAATTTTGTTCAATTAGCTAGGTTCAAGTAATACAGTTGTCTTTGTTGGAAAGTTCAGTGTTAACTAAAAAGATTGATTTGGTCTTATTTGATTTTGTTATGAGGTTCATAAGTTAATTGAAAGATAGTTTAGGTTAAGAGAAAGATTCTAACTCAAATCGAAAAGTTTGGAGAAATTGATTTCGAGAGAAAGGCTTAAGGTTGTTGATAGCGTAATTCGGAATGTTGTTCAAATCCATTTCGGAAAAGATGATTTCTTTTCCAAATCATCGAGTTGGATTTTCGACTTCGACATATTAAAAGATATAATACAAGCTATAAACTCCAGTCTGATGTTGGATTGAGCTAAGCTTGAAGACTTTGTGTGACCACTAAATCATTTGTTTTGAGTCCTGGCCAAGGAGTAGGCATCTCGAATGTGCCAAGAAATGCCTTTTTAAGGCAACACACAGTCGAGACTCCCGACCATCGAAACTCTCCAAGTTTAAC
>QOCX01000849.1:6534-30964 GCA_005959815.1 Sarcophaga bullata
TTTATCGTGCCTTTAGCCTTTTTGCCATCTGTCTTCATCTGTTTTAATCTGTTGAATGTTTTAATGCGATTGTTGATGTTGTTGTTGTTGTTTTTTTTTTCAAAATCGTGGTTCTATGCTTATTAATGCTACAGATCATAGACCACAGTTTCTTCTTAAGACAGTATGTATGTATGTATGTATGTATGTATGTATGTATGTATGTATGTATGTATGTATTTTAGTTCTATTTTTATAATTGTTTTATTTATTTTATGTTGCTGTTTTTTGTTCTTTGTTGCTTTGTAATAAGCCTGACATGTTTCTAATCTATGTACGTATGTATGTATGTATGTAAAATTGCGTTATGCTTTATTAAGATTTAAATTTTTAGTTTTTGTTTTTATAAATATGTAAATACACTCTCGTACATTATGTAAGAATATGTATGTTGTTTAAGCACACCTGCACTCAGTTGTCTTATGAACTGTTTGAATCATTTGTCTGACCTGGCCACGTCTTGGCCTATCCATATGCCACACTTGTTGCAAAACGTGAATATCGTTCATTTGCACAGATTTCACTAACTTTATTACACAATCTCTACAAACAAAGTTGTGTTGCCTTTTTTTTTCTTTTTTTTTTAAAAAATTTATTTTTTTTGGTTTCTTTTTATTAATTATATTATATTTAACTTTTAGTTGTTTTTAGCAGTTTTTTGTTTTTGTTTTTGTTTTTGTTTTCAATTTAATTTAATTATTAAAAAATTTATTTAATTTTTAAAGCTTTTGTTTTATTTACAATATTTTTCCCCACTGTTTTTTTCCATTTTTTTTTTGTACATTTTAAGTGCGCATTACTTTATGTCTTAACTGGTGGTGGTGGTGGTGGTAGTGGTTGGTGTTTACAGTATTACGTGAGTTTAAAACAACAATACAAACAGTTAAAGTAACAACAACAACAAGAAAGTTTAATAAAATAAAGTTACTCTGTATTGCTATTAACGTTGTGTTTAACTGCAAATTAAAATGCATACGATTATTTGTCTTTTTTAATGCCAGAACAATAACAACTTTAACTAACTGCTGCCTGCAGTTTGGCTATGGCAACTGCAGCAACTGTCTCATTCAAGGTTGACCAGGTAGGAGTGCAAATTCTTTTAACAACAACAAAACAAAAATTAAGAAACAAAATAAAAATTTATTATTCTTAACAATTTACATCAGGCATAATAGTTTCTTTATTTTATTTTTTTATTTTATTTTTTTTTTTTTGAAGTGCATGCATAAACTGAAAATGGCTTTTAATTTGAAGTTTACATTACCAAATCAAATGTGAAGAAGAAGAAAAAAAAATGATAAAACTTTTGAAACGAAAGCCTTGTACTTAATTTGAAATATTTTCAAAATTAAAATCGTAGACTAAGTTACAGTAAATTATTGGTCATTACAACCCTTCAGCAAGGGTTACGACCTAGCTTATCACACTACATAAGTGACGAGACCTACAGTTTAAAGTCGATTCCGATTGACAGATTTTTTTCAGAAACTTTTTCATAGCGATTTTATTTGTTCTCAGAGTTTTTGCCGGAAATATGGTGTGAAGTCTGTCAAATTCATTGTAATTTATTCAGACGGTTTTGCTAAATTACCAAGGGAAAGTCATATTTCTTTAAAAATGATATCGGCCAGGCTATCAGTGTATTAACGACGAGTGCTATAGGCCGCTGATTAGCAACATCTTTTAGCCTGTCTTTGATGATCTGGATGCCAATAATATGTAGTTCCAATACGATAGCATTACGTGCTGCACTACTCATGTCACATTGGATACTCTGCACAAACGATATGAGGGCATGATCATCTGACATGGAGATAATGTGGTCTCATCATTAAGATTTTTTAACGTTTGACATACGCTTTGTTTCATTTAAATTTAAAGGTAGAAAGAGATAATATTCACAGAATCTCTTACTCTTCGTCTCGAACTTAAAAGCTGCCTTTGCACTGTGCGTCAGCTGTCAGTGGTGCTATAACTTCGATGTTGTAGATGTTTGAAGACTAAGTTGCAGATTCAGATTTCTTTCTTACAGTTGGGATGGTGTCTATGTCTTTTCTCATTGGAGCTTATCCAGAGCGTCAGTCTAGCCAGGTTTTGTAAGTTTTTAAAAATCTTTCATTTGAAGTAAGACGTACTTAGTGTATCAATATGGATTAGTGATTCAAACGTGGCAAGTTTTTCTGATTATGGATTGGATTTAGAAACAAATAAATTTTAAAGATACTGAAAATGTTGCAGTCTAGGCCAACAACGCACTGCTGACAATAACGCTACTGTTACACAAAGTGCAGCAATTAAATCCTCGATTCCATAGCCTTCTCACCAATTGAAGCAATTTTAAGGCTCAATACAGCATATCTAGCATTTGGATTTTCCCGTATATTTAAATAAAGTTCAGCTAATGTAACAATTTTTCAATTTCTCAATGCTGGTTGTCAGGAAGAAAATTTTATTCAGCAATGAAACTAATTTCTCATTCGATGGTTACTTAAACCTTACATAATAGGCATAATTCTCAGAAGTTATTGTAGAAATTCCATTCTAGGAAAAGTCTAGTGCTTCATGAATTTGAAGGAATATTTATAGTCTATTCGATGCACTTTGGAATACAATTGAGGACTATGTACTAGGTTGATGTACTATAATGTTTCATTCAGAAAGTCGATGACACGATATACACAAGATTACAGATTTTCAGTTTCATTGCATGAAAAGTTCCAAGAGGACGATGATTACAACGCTTCAATCAGTATTAAAACCTAACTTCTCCACTCCATTTATATTGTGTGTTTTAATTTTTTATATATGAATGGCTTGACCTGCAGTTTAAATTCGATTCCGAATGAGAAATTTTTGAGAAAAGTTTTCATGGTAATTTTATTTTCTCACAGAGTTTTTGCCAGAAATCTACGGAGAGGATAACGCTAAAGAAATATTGTTTCATATTTCGCCATGTTAGAGATGTCTGCTGTGGGGCTTGAACCGTAGCCTAACGTCAATAAGTCAACACGCTACCTACGGCGAGTTTCAATTGAACAACAAGATCAAGCAATATGCTGGGTATAAGTTCCTTATATTAGTTCAACAAGCTACTGCCCAAAATGTGAGAAAAATTTGTCGAGAACTATTTCAAAAAAGATCTAAATTTAAAACATTTTATTTGCTAAGTATCCAGTTATTCGAGATTTCGAAAATCACTCTTTCATTATTTCGAGATTTTTCGAAACAATGCGGGAATAAAAAATCCTGCATTATTATACCTGGAGAAGAAAATAATGACTGACCAAGAGTTGGGAGAAAAGTGGACTCGAGTTTTTTTTATTAAAAGAAACTAGATTGTAAAAATGTATAAAAGAGATGACTGACTGATTTATAGTCAAAAGTATTGAAGGTGTTAAGATATTTAAATCATCATAAAAATGTTTAATTAACACTTTGATTAATTAATAAATAAATCAACAATAAAACTGCCTTTTTTATTTTTATTTAAAACAAAGAAAACTTAAAAAATAATAGCCACCCAGTTGGACGAAACCATCAATAAATTCTTATTAAAAAAAAATTCTTTGTCTGCAAAGTTAACATGTTATTGAGAAGATTTTTTTTTAAACTTTCAATATCTGCCTTCCCAATCAATATGTCTTGATGGTTATTGAAGTGATAAATGCATCACCTTCCGCTTGTCATGATATGGACTTTGTATAGCAAAGTATTGAGAGAAGAGTGCATAACAAATTATTTAATTTATTTGAATTTATTTGCACTGCAACTGATATCTATGAGGCAAATCATGCTTTAAGGCATAACCAATTTGTCACTGCCCGCTGCTCTCTATTCCTGTGCGGAATTTTTAGGTAATTTCTTTGGTATTTTTATTGATACAAACTATGCTTGAGACTAGCCACACCAAAAACCAACATTCATTCCTTAACATTCCTTTCGAATATTATTCAATCCCTTAGCTGAAATACGATTTGCATATGGATTTTATAAATTTATTTATTATACATACAAACATGCTCTCGTACATAGTTGTTACAGCCAGCAGTGTGGCTACTATTTTCAGTAGAACAATTGTAAACGATTCATTCGGTTGTTGTTGTTGTTGTTGTTGCTTCAGCCTGTCTGTCTAATAATTCTTATTCGATACACGCGCCTACAATTATTATTGCAGGAAAAATAAACATACACACTTACACACACATACAGAAAGAAAATGAAAAATTCAACAAAGAAGTCTTAAGTTGTCACTTCAAGTTGACAACTTGTTTGATTCATTTTTTATGTTTATTTTTCAATTTATTTTTTTTATTTTTTTTGTATTTATTTTTAATCTTTTATTGTTCTTTTTTGTGGTATTTTGTTTGTGGTATTTTATGTAATTTACACACTGCTACAGAAAGAAGAAAAAAAACTGAAACAAAAATTTCAGAGTGTAAAATATAATTTGTGTACGACAACTACACAAATTTTTTGCTGATAACTATTGAAAACTAGAAAAATTACTTCTTCCATTAAGAAAAGGGCCGCACCCTTTATTTATGGCTATGCGAATAAACTCATTTGTATATCACACATACATACATACATACATACATACATACTGTTATCAATCTAATGTTTATTACACTCACACCATAGAATTTAACATGGGTTCTCTTAATACGTTTGTAATACCATTGACTGGCAGTGTAGTAGTTTTACTCTGTTGACCATTCCTTTTTCAGTGTTAGACAACTGTGTGGTTGGTTGGTTGGTGGCTATGAATATAAAATTATGCAGAAAGTATTGAAATTCTTTTATATTCTCACTCGCTGTATTGATAATGTAATAATCCCGTCAACAATAAAGCATAATAGAGGGTTTCTATACCCAATGGTTGGGCGTTTAAGTCAATGCTTTTATGGCAAATTAATTTCGCTTGGCATTAATATTTTCAGTTGCTATATTGTACATACCACAGTTGAGGAGAAAAGTATATCAACACTGCTCATATTTTCATATTTTTTTTTTAACTAAAAAAGTACGGCAATAAGAACGCCACCAAAAAGGTAATTAGAAAGAATGCCAGCTAAGAATCGTATCACCACAGAATAATTACCATGCTGGAGAGGTATTCCCTTAATGCGGAATTATCCCCCAAGAGGCCTAATTTAGCACTCTCGACCAACTTTCTTCATCAAACAGGTTCGTTGCACCAATGGCTGTGGATACTGGTTGCTTTAAAAACGGAGACAAGACGGCACTGGGGTTCTACGTAGGCGAACTAAAAAACAAACTATACCTCCGGCTGCAGGATCATAAAATGATATTTTAAGCTGAAGTAAGGACGATTAGGGAATCTTGGATCACGGCCAGTGATAATTTTTAAAAATTAAACATATGCAGACCTAAAAGGCTTTACTGACAGTCAAGTGACAATTAAGGCAATAAATCTAAAGCGCGAAAAATTTACTTAGGCATAGAACGCCATCATGGAGTAATCGAAAATGAGTAATTCAGTGGCTTGGATATTGTATAGAAGTACATGCTGAAAAAGTGAAAAGAAACATCTCATCGAATACTGTGGACTTACGACATAGTAGGAAGAACTGAAAAAAATACGATCTAGATGAGGGAAATAAGTTTTTAAAGACCGTATAACTGTGGCTTAAGCCCACTAATGACCGTACTCATGGGACCCTCAAACTTATATGAAAATCTGCATCGTATTTGGTGGGAAATGATGATTGCAGGGTGTGTGCGGTTTTATGCCATTGCCCAGGTTGCGATTCTAATATTCTAGGCATAGCAGCTTAGAAGACATAAATCATCACAGAAGATTGGACTAGAAGAAATTAAGAAAGTTTAAATAAGTTAATGATGAGCCCATAAAAAGCCTACTGTTGGCTAGGGTGTAAACAGATATACTTGTTTGGTCTCCTCTAGTTTAATTCCTATTATTTTTTTTTTTTTTTGAATCGTCTAACATTTTTGTAAATGAAATGTTTATTAAAATCGAATTTATTTTCGTTAATTTTTTATACTAATTTATCAAATGACAGAATACTTATGATGTTAAGTGTTCATTGCCACAGTATTAAATCCTGGTTTACGAGTAGCATTTGGTTTGTAGTTTTTTTTTTATGAAAATAAATGAAGTTTCGCATAATCGTACACTCTCCCTTTACAACAAAGTAAACGAATTGAAATACAAAAGAGGTAAAAGCAGTAATATAAAGCCTTTAATTAACATTATATTGATTAATTAACGAAAATAATATTGTAATTATTAAAAGCTAGGATATAAAATATTTTTGAATTGGGAACTGATTATGCTTCGAATATTATGGGCAACGTTCGATTCCAAATGTCTAAATGTACAATTACGCTTGTGAATTTTCTCTATAGTTAAGCAGATGTCGCTTCTCCATAATTGCACTTTATTTTTGGGCTGTAGGTACTTAAATTTTGTACTCCACCATGGTAGTATGCCTATAACCTAAAGCAAATCAATTTGTGGAAAAAGATAGACTGTATTTGGAGAATGTTCAAGTAGCATAGTGTTGTTCAGGTTTATGGGTCAACGTGGTCCTTACATTTAAAAAATAAGGGGGCTCTTATTGTTGCCTCAATAATTGATCCAGTAAACTCGCTGATATCTTGGAGAGGAAGTACAAGCTAGTAAAAGAATTTCTAAGAAAAGTTGTTCACGATAGCCTTGCTTAGCAAGAACAAATGGAAACTTGATTATCTTTGGATTTAAAGTTATTTATTTATTTCCAAATAACATTACGTACATACAACATGATTGGTTATTACAACGTTTCAGTTAGAATTAGAACCTAGCTTTGACACCCTTTTACACATAAGTATCCGGCCCTACAGTTTAAAGTCGACTCCGAATGGCAGAGAAAATTTATCATGGCAATTTTATTTCCTCTTAGAGTTTTTTCCACAAATCTGCTGAGAGGAAATCGCCGCAGGAAAATTTTTTCATTCGTATTGTTAGAAATGTCTAAAGCGGGTTTTGAACCAAGTCTTCATGTCTAATATGCTGTCGACTAGACTACGGCGATAACAACAATACAACTATATTTCTATATTAATTTAGTGGCGGGTGTAGTGTAATAGAATTGATGGCGCCGTAATCTAGTAGGTAGTGCGTTGACTTATTAGACGTAAGGCCACGGTTCAAACCCCAAGTCAGACATCAGAACGAAAATATGAAATAATATTTCTTCGGCGACTTCATCTCAGTAGATTTCTGGCAAAAACTCTGAGAGTAAATAAAATTGCTTCTATAAAATCTGTCGTTCGGAGTCGATTTTAAACAGGACCTACAGCCACTCTTGTATAAAATTAAAACACACCACATGATTTGTGTGAAGAGCTAGGCCGAAATCCTTTTAGAAGGGTAATAATGGCCAATTATGTATGTAAGTATGTATGTAGTGTAATAGATCAGAGTCTGTTGTGGGACTCGACTTACAAGCCTCACGCACAAACTACCAGGATAATTGTAGTCCATGCTTAAAAAGAAAACCTTGATTAATGAAACTAAAACGAAGTAAAGATGAAATAAATAAGTGGTTTTTCACACGGAAAATTTGATTTTTCGATTTCTATAACAGGCCAGCAAATTCTTGTGAATAAATTCGACAATAAAGGAAGAACACTTTAGCATGTCTTTGAGATACAGTCACATCTTTGTTAAAAAGTCATGGAAAATATAAGGAAAAGGGTAATGACCTGTGATCTGATCTGTGATAGCCACAAAAAAAAAAAAAATTAATTTGTTTTCAAATTAAGTTTTCGTTGAAAAAATTAATTATTAAGTAACCAATTACAAGTAAAATTGTATGATTTATTTTTAATGATCCGATTATGTATTTGCCTATATTAAAGAGTTATAATAACAATTGTATGACCGACTGCTATGACTTTAAATTACTGCTGTTAACAACTGATATTGCATATTAGGTGTGGCCTAATGAAATGTGTTCTAATAAGAAATACTGTTAAGACCGTTGTTAATAATGCCACCAGTTAAGCTTTACCCTTCTTTATCTGTCATACTAAATATTATCAACAAATCGAATAACAAAATTAACAACATAAAGCTTAGCTTAAAAAGAAATCGATTTTTTATTTTAATTTTTGACGTAAAAAAAAAACCAATAAGAAAACAAAAAAATAATAACAAATCAGTTTATCTACTAAAAACAAAAAACAAAAAAAAAAAAAAATAAAAGAAAGAATACAATTTTTTTCTTTAAATTTTTAAATAAAGTGTAGCATTTATAATCATTATTATTATGAAATAAAAATCAATATCAGCAACAGCAATTCAGAACTATTGCCGCAATAAATACAATCAAGTTGAGAAACAATAGCAATATCAACAGCAACTATGCCAACAACAAGCCATAAAGATTAATATGATATTAAAAAATAAAAACAAAAAAAAAAAAAAAAACAAAAAAAAAAAACAATATACGAGCATATATGGAATTTATTTATGGTTCTATACGATTCTGTTGTTTTTGTTTTTATTTTAAATAAAGTGTTAAAAATTCATTGGAATAATTTGCGTACGCTAAATAATAACAATAAAAATACGGACCAATACCAATATCACACCATCATATTAGCCAAAGACAGAGTTTCTCAAACTCTAACTGATGGATAATATTGATATGTGAAAATCAATTAGATTGAGGTTAAGGTGAACATTTAAAAGCTGAAATATATTATGAGTGGCAGTATTTCGAACGATAGATTTGAGAAACTTTTTCGTGACAGTTTTATTTACTCTCAGAGCTTTTGCCACAAAATCTGCTAAGTGGGGCAGTTGCCGAAGAAATATTTTTGTCTGGCCTGGTGATTATACAGTGGCCTCAGAAGACTGTTGACCGAAAGTCGGCGAATGAATTTTTTTTTGAATTTTTCATTTTGTTGTTGATCTGAGATTTGAACCTTTAGGACTAATCTTGTAAGCCAACACTCTACATATTGGACTATGGCAACTAAGAAATCATAAACCATAAGTATTAACATGAAAAGAAGCTGAAGCTGAAAAGAAAGCTTTTGCTAATAAGAATGCTGAAATCTATTGGCAGATATGCTCCAGAGTCCTTTCTGTTTTCAACACAAAGCCTACAGCTACAGGTCTGATAATTGTGGAAATTAAGCCGATGCAGTTAGGAAACAATTTCAAATATAAAAACAAGCCCTTAAATAATGGAGTAACAGTACTGTAGAAAGTTGGCAGTGGTGGAAACACTTACAAGTGAACTTCTAACCCAGCCGTTAATCAATCATGAAATCTACTTATTTTAAGTATGTAGACAGCAAAGACGAAACTTGTACATAGTGCTTATGTATATAACTAACTGCAAAGCATGTTTTCTTTAATATCCCGTTTTATTAGAATTAAAGAGATACAGAGATAGATAACGACTGAAACTAGTAGCGCTCAAGTGAAAATTGGAGCGTTGTGAAAGAGAAAGAGCCAGATCTGAAAAACACAATCTGTGCCACCAATCCCCTTATTCTGATTGTCTAGTATGTTGGCCCATTAGACTTGAGGCCACGGTTCAATTCATAGGTTAGACATCTCCAACAAAACGTATTTTTAAAGAAGTATCTCTTCGGCGACTTCCTCTCAGTAGATTTCTGACAAGAACTCTGAGTGTCAATAAAATTGCCAAGAAAGATTTCTCAAAAATTTCTACTTCGGCGTCGACGACTTTAAACTGTAAATCCGTCCAATACTCATGTATACAATTGATGCTCACAACATAAGTGGTATGAGAAGTTAGGTAGTAATCCTTACAGAAGGGTTGTAATAACCAAATATGTATGTACGTATGCATGTAGGTCCCCTACTCTTTAGTATGTATGTATGCTACTTTAAAAAAATGTTTAAGAAACTCTGATTTTATATACAAAACCAATTGCAAATCAAATATTTATCAATTCAAAATGACTTGGCCACTCTATAAATTTATTGTACAGCTTTAGATAATAAATTCTCGTTTTCTTGTTTATAAGTGGTTTGGTAAGTAAGACTCAACTTTTAGAAAAAATAAATAAAAATTTTTATTTTTATTATATTGTCTGTCTGTGTATAATTTTATGTTCTTATAAATATACTTACTCTGTTATGTTCTCTCATACATTTAAATACACAAACGTACGTGGATAAGTAAATATGATTTGGTTTAACTTTATGATTTGGTTTTACTTTACAGAAAATGACAGTGAAGAAATGTAAAGACAAAAATGAAAAACAAAATGAAAACCAGTAACATTCTATGCTATGCACTCTGATTTGCATAAAAAAAGTGCATTTGAATTAAAAATGCTTGCAAATGTTGAGGTTTTTTTTATTTACAATTAATGGCCACTGAACATAGGACACGTATAAGTTTAATAAGGGTTCTGCATACTCGTATTATTGATATACATTACCCTCTAGGTACAGTGCTTTGTAAACTGTAGAGAATAGTCGTGGTATTATTCTGAAATTTTTATTAAAAAGATAAAAAAAAATTGTTAACTTTACGGAGACGATANGGATTCGAACCCTGGCCTTTCGTCTAATAAGCCAACACACTACCCACTAGACTACGGCGACTACGGAGACGATAACTAGTAACTAGAAAACCAGCAGCCAAATTGTTTGCACATTTACGATTTGATAATTTTATGCCGGTCATTTTGGTCGACCAGACGACATAAACTGCATAGACATTGCTGGGAAATTAAGAATTCGTTGCGAAATAGTTTGCAACACTTTGAAAAAAGTCTTGTAGTTAACGAAACCGAATTATTAATGATGATTGAAGGTAGAACAGGTTTTTCAATCATATGCAAAAAAAAAAATTAGGAACGAAGCAAGGTGACGCACAGACAGTGGCAAAGATCTCAATTGTGACCAAGAAAGGAAATACGATGTTAATTATTTATTATGAGTTTCTACAATCTAATCAAAGGACGATTCATTGAACGATTGATTGAACGATTGATTGAACATTTGATTGAACGATTGATTGAGCCATTGATTGCTGTCAATCAGATAGGTCAGAAATGCTAAACAAAAAACAAAAAGGAAAAAAAGTGTTACAGGTAGACAAGGTAGACAAGAATTTCACAAAATAAACTAGTCTACGTCACAATTTTAAGCTTTACCTAGAAAAGCTATCTTTACAACGATGTATAGCATTTTCGGCTTACCCGCTAAAGTTATCTTTAAAAAACAGGCTGATAAACTATATTTCAGGAGAATTACAACTCGATTTTCAAAGTTATTTTTCTCTGTTATAACAACCGTTTTGCAAAGGAGAGTGTAAAACAAGATTAATAATGGATGGCATTGTCAAGAATATAAACAAGGTATGCCATTTCGCCGTGCTTAAGCTAACAAATTAACTTTTCTGGCAAATTGTTGTTCATTTTATTTTCTTCAGAGATGAAACTCATTTTATTTTCATACATACATACATTCACAGTTGGTCATTACAACCTTTCAGACAGAAATGTAATCTAGTTTCTCTCACCGTTTATGTTGTATGTTATGTTTTATTAAAGAAGTGGCGGGACCTATAGGTTTAAAGGTCGACTCTAGGCTGATGAATATATCTTCTAGACAATGTTCAAGGGTTTTTAGAAACTTTAAATTTTTTTTTCATTTTCAATTTTATTTACTCACAGAGTTTTTGCCAGAGTTCTGCTGAAATAAGGTTGCCGAAGAAATAATTTCTTTTCTTCATGTTTCGGAAATATCTGATTTGGGGTTTGAACCCTGAATAAACAAAACGAGCATCTAAATAGAACAACAGCTACGAATGAACCGTGATTGATGTACCGTCGTTTTGGGTCGGCGGCATTATTGTACTGCACTTATGCTAGAAAAATTAAAATCGCTACGTTACAGTCAGTGGAGAATTATATTCGTCGATAAATTGCACAAAAAGAAAGAAGTGACAAGTGGTTTCAACAATACAATGCAATAGGATCTAAAGAACGTGATATTCAGTAGTCATTAAATGCAAGTTTGTCTGCAAAAAGCATTTCGGGAGAATAGACTTTTTTGTATACAAAGATTAGTTACACAATGATTAGTTACCTGAACGACAATATTACTGTAACAATTGGGCAGATAACGAGCAATATACTGAAAACAGTATGATAAAATTTCCTACGGTCCATTCGTCACTAAACGATATAAGCAGCCAGTACAAAATTAATTTTTAATCTTTTTTTTTTTGAAAATTTTTCATTTTTCCATATTAAAAAACCCAAACGGTTTAAACAAACAAACGTTATTTAAATGTCTCTAGCGATTTAAGCATTTTCGAATGAATCACTTTAAAACTAAAATTTATTTTTCTACAGCTGTAGACCTATTTAAACAAAGCACTTTTAAATTATAATTAAAATTAATATTAAATTCTATGACACATTCTAAGCTACAACTTTGAATTGAAATTGTATAAAGAAACTCAGCTTATGTATGTATATGTACATATGTATGCATATGGCCTTAAACAATTCAGCTATTGTCCAGCTGCACTTAATGCCCATACACTTAAGAGTATAAATGTTTAATCATAATAGCTGCAGGCTTGCATAAAGAAATAAATTAATTTTGAGATAGTTTTTGTTTGAACTTATAAAACAATAAAACTTCTATTCTCTGTTATTATTTTCATATTTATTGATTAGAATGTCTGCATTTTGTATTTAAATAAATCGCCGTATAAGAATATATCAAGTCAAGGTCATTGCTTACTATGAATATATACAGTATGCTGGTGTACAGTGTGGTTCATTGTTACCGCTTTAAGTTAATGGCTTAAGTAATAATGTGTTGAAGTGGGTTGGGCATGACTAAATACACAATTTAAACAATAAAGACTTGTTAGTTCGTTTTTGGGTAATTTTGCTTATCGATTGAATCTACTTTTATTGGACACAACATTCATTAAGGCAAACGAAGTGTAATTTTGTTTGTCATCAAACTCTGTAGTATTATATACGAAATATAATTTGATAAACTAGAAAAATATTACTATTCAGATAAGCCTTTTCGTTTATTCTAATAGGGACAGTTTCAAAATTAGTTATTCTGTTTGGAGTACAATTACAAGTATTTAAAAAATAAACGGGTGGGTCATTTATTGGTTTATTTTTAATGTCATTCTATTCTGTTAGAAAATTCAATATATTATCTCTACTAAACGTAATAAATCGATTTACGATTGAGTAACGTATAGATTTATTGGATAATTGCTTGAAAGTTGCATGAAAATGTCGTACAAAAATTTGGTCACCGAAACGAACCTACAGTGCCCGGTATACGCAAGTCCGTGAAACTGATTTCATTATTGATAGGCCAAGACACGAGCGTGCTCGTATAGTGTGTACCCCCGAAAATATCGAAGCTGTGGCTGAAAATCTGTCAGCATCAACTCGTCATCGTTCTCGAGAGTTCTACATTTAACGCATTAGTTTAAGTCGAATTTTACGAAAAGATCTCGATATGATGCCTTACAAGGTTCAATTGGTTGAAGAGTTGTAGTCTTATGACCATCCTCATTACAACTGCACGATGACGGCGATTTTGCCACAAAAAAAGATCATCTTTTCGGATGACATTGAATTTCTTCTTGGTGGATAAGTTAATAAGCAAAATTGCCATATTTGGAGCTCAGAAAACCCACACCAGATTTTACAGAAGCCAATGCATTCATTACGAGTAACTGTTTGGTGTGACCCTTATCAATAGCATTAGGATCATACGCCCATATTTCTTTGAAAATCAGAACGAAGCAACCATTACGGTAAATGGAAACACCTTTTGCACCATGATAATCGATTTTTTTTTGTGTAATCGTTCTTCAAGTTATCGATGTGTACGATGTTTGGTTTAAAGGGAATGGTGCAACTAGCTACCATCTTCTGTTGCCGACAATTGAGCAATTGAAAGCCAATATTCGTGATACCATTGCTAAGTGCCGTGGTTTAGTAGGTAGTGTGTCAGATATCAAAACGAAATTTGAAAAAAATTTCCTTCGGCGACTTCCTCTCAGCAGATTTCTGGCAAAAACTCTGAGAGTAAATAAAATTGCCAGGGGTTCTCAAAAATCTTGTCGTTCGGAGTCGACTTTAAACTGTAGGTCCCGCCACTCATGTATAAAATATTAACACACAACAATAAGTGGTGTGAAGGTCGTAATCCTGACTGAAGGGTTGTAATGGCCAATTATGTATGTATGTATGTAATGCATCCATTACGATTAACTGTTTGGTGTGGCCCATATCAATAGCATTTGGATCATATGCCCATATATCTTTGAAAATGAGAACGACGGTAAATGGAAACACCTATTGCACCATGATAATCGTTCTTCAAGGTATCGATGTGTACGATATTTGGTTTAAACAGTAATGGTTCAACTAGCTATCATCTTCTGTTTCCGACCAACCAAAGACAATTGAACATTTGAAAGCCAATATTCGTAATACCATTGCCAAGTGCACGAAAAGTGGTGCGATAGAATGAGGTACTGTGAGGCTAGGTGCGGCAGCCATATAAATGAAGTAGTATTCCGTTTCTAACGGGAATAATTGTACTTCACAACAAAAATAAATTTAAAAAAATTTCAAATCGTTTTCGTTTTATTGCGTTTTTAAATTTAAGCTTTTAAAATTGCCCACTCTTTGTAATTTTTTCGGAAGAAAATATTATGCCACTGATTTCAATTTAATAAAGAAATAAATCCTGTGGGAAAATTACAAATAAATTTGTATTGTGTTGAATTAAATTTTAGAACTTTTTTTTTTTGAATGGCATGGCATAATTGTGCTCTTATTAAAATTAGTTTTTGTTTATTTTTTATATATGCATGCCAAATTATTTTTAGATATTGATTTTTGTAATATAATTACAATATATTTTAACAACAAATATACCAACATATACAAACATTTATTTGTATATTGTATTATTTAGTTTTATTCAATTATTTATGTGTGTGCAACTATTGCAAATTACAAATCATATTACTCGTGTGCATATAATATTTTTAAAGCCATAAATTTTTTTTTTTTTTTTTTTTGTAAATTATTTAAAATTGTTTAAAAACAAGTGTTTAGTATTGCTAATTGCCGGAGAATGAGAATATTTTTATTTACTATTTTATATTTTATTATATATTTTATAAGGTATATTAAATATTTAACGTACATATCACTACACTAAGCAATTAACTTTAATTATAAACCAAATATTTAGTAAAAAAATAAAAAATAAAAATTTTGTGAATTAAATACAATTGAATTTGTAATAATAATAGAGAGAAAATCTATTTCTTTTTATACAAATTAAAATAAAAAAAAAAAAATTTTATTGAAAAAATATCATAGATTTTTTCAGAAGTGCAACAATGCAACAAATTATAAAAATTTAAATTCAGAAATATATTTTTAATTTTTTTTATTTTTTTTTTAATTTTTTTTTAAACCAACAATTTAAATTGAAATAATCTGTAATCTATTGAAATGAAATAATCCATCTGTTTTTTATTTTAATATTTAGAGAAGACAATTTATTTCTCTATTGATTGTAAATTATTTACATAAAAAATTAATTTAAATTGTTAATTAGCAGGACAACAATTATATTTATTTTAATTTTTTCTATTAATTTCCATTTTTTTTCATTTTGTTTTTTCATTTTTTTTTTTTTTTTTTTTTTTGTTTGAAGTGGATATTCCCTTGAATTAGAAATTACTCATTGTAAAATATCGTATGTATTTGGAGACAAACAAACCTTTATCATTTAATTTTGTAATGGTAACAAAGAAAGTAAAACAACAAACAAATGGGAATTTCCATTCAGTATGATGAAAATTAATCACGAATGTAAAAATAAAATAGGAAAATTGGAAAAAGCAATAGGAAATCGATATTATATGATATCTTTCCACCAGGCAAAGTAATATTTTTAACTGAAAAAAAAAGTTATGGAGTTAGGGAAGACTGGAGACACGAATGCGATATATTTTGCTCACGTACGAGCTGATAGTTTTGATATTAAAGAAACAGATTGGTCTGGTCAACCAGAAATTGAGCAATAATTTATCAAAATCGTTACATAAGAAGCGTAAATATTTCTAGGCAAAAATAACATGAACGTAATAAGAACATAAAGTTTGACAGACGATGTCCAAATATTATCTAATCGGCTTGACATGAAAACTATGTGTACATATGTACATACATAACTGACCATTAAAACATTTCAGTCAGGATTACGATCTAGCTTATCATACCTCTTATGTTGTTTACAGTCGACTCTTATGACCTAGATTCTTACCCACACAACATATGGCAGGACCTACAGTTTAAATTAGACCCTGAATGACAGATCTTCGTAATTTTATTTAGTATTTCAGAATTTTTGCCAGAAATCTGCTGAGAGGAAGTCACTGTTTTTTATATTTTTTTGTTTCTGTTGGAGACGTCTGATCTGGGGTCTACAGCGACTTCATAGTAGATGGACCACAACAACTTTTCTTCTTAAAAACTGGTTAATAGTTTTTGTTATGAAATGTCTTTTAAAAGTAAATAAAAGAATAAAGTTCGAATTGAAATAAATTTCAGAAAATTATCGAAATAAAGTAGCAATTTTGAATAGAATTTTATTATGAAAAATGCCAGACAGCTGCGTGCAGCTGAAAGCATTCTTTTGCAAACAAAGTTTTTTGTTTTTTATATCGTGACAGTAACATGGTAGAAACTTTGGTAATAAATTTACAATATTTTTATTGTAATTTCTTTTACTTTTACTTCTGACTGTAATTTATGCATCCATGACGATACGTTGCAATACTAAGCAATCGCATCTTGCTTTATCACAATACGTTCCTTAGCCGCATAATCCCACAACCATTTAAAATTTCTTTTCTTTTCTTTTTTTTTGTTTTGTTTTCTTTTATACCAAAGCCAAGTTAAGAAAGATATTTTAAAGAAATTTTAAAGAATTTTCTCTATGAAAACAACTTTTTCTTTGAGAGTCATCAGAACTTTCTTCATTACAACTCATTACCACTAAAACTATGAAACGTCACTTTACTTTACTTTTTCTTTTTCTTGCGTGTGTATGTGTGTGTATTTTTTTTTCATTTCATTTCTTTTAGCTATTTAAACAGAACAAATAAAATTGCAACACAGTAAATAATCACAGATGCAAGAAGTAGAAGAAAAAAAAGATACTTTTTCCTTGCGACAAGGCCAACAGCAAAGTAAATGATGAATGAAACATTTTCAATTTTCAGTTACTTCTTGTTGTTTTTGTTTTGCTTCTCTTCTGACCAATTCCAAAATAGTAAAACAATTTATAGAAAACAAAAACAATAACAACAAGAGAAAAAAATTTATGTCATCTAAAAATCGTTTCCTTTTAAAAACATCAATGACTGAATTCAAGCGAGAGAGAGCGAGAGAGAGAGAGAGAGGGAGAATCCAGACGAAAATCGTACATTCATACGTGAACGCATTCGTACAATACATATAGTAATTGCGGTAAGTGGTAGTATTTATTTTATTATGACCATATTCCATGGCTAACTAACATGTAAGAGAGAAAAAAAAGATCATACAGACGGTCAGACGGACATATACATTGTAAATGTACAACTTAAATGAGGTATTTAAGTAGGCAGTCAACAGTCGGCAGTCAGCATGACATATGGTACGAGTACATGGACTAAATGCCTCAGAGTAAAGTAAAGGCAGCCAGTTGAGTAGGTAGTCAAACAGGCAATCAGTTTGGCAGATGCTGCAACATTAAATACAATGTGTGTGCTAATAAAACAAACAACAATAACAAAAAATTTTATGTCCGCACTGGGTTAGTAGAGTCGCCAATTGTATATATTGTGCTTTGACTTTTTTTTTACAACTGAAGGAATAAAGAAAGAAATAGAAATCCAGCCAACAAAAAGTGGGGGGGGGGGGAAATGTAGTGACTTGAATGTATGAAAGATTTCACTAGAACTTTAGATGTAAAGACTATGTTGAATATTTTAGAGCGTTCGAATATAGTGCCTGATGCATGAAAGAGCTTGAAGCTGTTAAAAAACTAAGTTCCTTGCAATAGTATATTTTTAAGTTGCAATAAACTGATCGTTTGTAAGATGAATTCGTTTAACTTTTTTCCAGGGTCCATCTCTCAAAGTAAGAGAATAGGTTTTGGCTAGGAGTAGTAAATTAAAGCCTTCCGATTATAGGCGATCTGTTTATCGGATTTCGGCCTGCTTTAACACATCCTTCTAAGCATTTCTCTTTCTTGCTTGCCTTTTCCAGTTTATCATATCAATTAATGACAGCGTTTTCCAATTTGGTTCCACTAACTACCACTGAATTCCGTTAATCCTCCATCAAATAACCATCTCGCCATAACATCCTCTTCCATCCGAATGACATGAGATTAATGCGCTGCACAACGCCTATTTTGTTTAAAAGCTCATACAGCTCATTATAGGATTGGATGCGGAAATCATAGAAATCTCGCAACTCTCGCGTACTATCAAGGCTGCTATAGTATGTTCAGCTTTCGCGCGAGAGTGGGTGATTTGTAGAGTATAAGTTTCATTGTACGAGAGAGATCTCTTCCAGTTAACCTTGAGCTCTACACTGACAATATTTTTATTGGTAATGGCGGAGGAAAGGTAAATATATTCTCTGTAAACATCGAAAGTATTCTTATCTGCCGTGGTCTGGAATTCAAAACGTCGCATGTTTTTACTTGTCGAACACTAACTTTTGCCTTCATTTAATGCCACAATAATCTTGACTAATTGCCATTCAGTAGCACTAAAGCTAGCAGAAACATCTCGCCTGGTATGCCCTATGATGTCAATGTAGTCGGCGTACGTAAGCAACTGGACATGTTGTGGAAAATAGTGACTTTGCAATGAATTGCCTCCTTTCGCAAAACAAAAGCTTCGAATAAGGCCATTCCTACTCTCGTGGAGTGGCTACAGTAGTACACACAATAGGCTTCTAATAATTTTGTATGCGATATGGAGAAGATCTCTATTTTTAGGACAGGACAAAGAACACCAAACGTTATGGCCCCCTTCTAAACATATTTATAAATAACCTGGCACATGCTTACCATATCCGTGGAGACTATATTGCTCTTTTGGTGTTTTCAAGTAAACGTTATAAAATATAGAATGAATTCCTTGAAAGTACTGCATAGAATAATATTTGCAACAATTTATAAATAAAGTGTACAAGATTATTATTTACGCAAGTGTCACCATTTTCAAACATGCATTTCGAATTTCATACGAAAAAAAAAAAAAAAATAAAAAAAAAAAATAAAGAAGTGAGCAGCACATTAATGCTGCCTGCATTTGTTTTGCAAGTCATGTTTGTTTTTATACTTTTGGTTTCTTGTTCTTTTTGAATCAATCATGGCCAAATCAATCATAAATCAAATTGGAATTACTATGAAGCAAGTTCTGGAATTGAGCTATTAGCGAAAGTTAAGCGTTTTAAGTTCGCTTTTCTTATTTGCGAGACCGACAATGTTAGAATCTTGTGCGTATTGCTTAAAATTTCCAGAAAGCTTGCTAATCGATGGGTTCTTTTAGTTTCAAGCCTGTAATAAAGAGATATGTTATTGGAAATCTGTTTAATACATATACACACACACACACGCAAATGTTAGTCATTGCAAACCTTAAGTAGGACTTACGATCTAGTTTCTCACACCACTTATGTTGAGTGTGTTAATTTCATACGAGAGACTCAGGACCTATGTACAGTTTATACTCGATTCCGAACGATAGGTTTTTGAGAAACCCAGAAGTCTACTGGCAGAAAGTCGCCAAAGAAAGATTTTTTTTACTTCGTTTTGTTGGAGATATTTGATCTTGGATTTGAACCGTGGCCTTACATCTAATAAGCTAATACACCACCGACTAGACCATGGTGACTTCTGTTTAATACTGTAGCGTTGTATTTTTGATGACTAGAAAATGATGTGAAAATACTTACGACGGAAGGCCTTAATAGGCCTTAGGTGATGCTTAAATTTTTCGTTAATTCTAATAAAATTGAATTCTTACAGCACCTGTGTAAATTACTGTTACCTCTACAGTACTTTTCCATTTCTGCCATAATTGTGTTAGAAATTTTAATGTCTTTGTATGTTTTATTGTTTTTGTACGCAGTATAGTCCTGATTTTTTTTTTATTTTTTTTATTATTTCAAGATCAACATTTTCAGTCTTCAATTGAGAATTTATTATTAGAAATACTTGTGATAATATGTGTACTTGTGCAGCAAAATAATGATAATGATGACGTTTGTCGACGACTGTAATGATGCTTATGTTGATGATAGCAATTTGGTGGCAAGTGATGGTAACTTCAAATGGTATAAGAAGCAAGCCTAAGTAGGTCTTTTTTTTAGTAAAGTGTCGTCTTAGCATGCGTTTAAAAAACCATCTTAAAAGTCATAGAATAGCTGGATACTAGATGATGGCTGCTTGGCTATATTGCATTGACTTGTTCATCATTTGGTTTTTGCTTTTCTGTCTTCTTCTATATGCCTCAGTGTGTATACAATAAAAACAATGTGTAATAGAATTAAAAGAATTTTATTTTCTAACACAATGCTTGTTTTATTGGTCATAAGCATTTGTTTGTTTTGTGTGTATCAGTTTGTATAAATATCATATAAAATATGTTCTACATACAGTGATGGGAAAAATAATAAGTACATTCAAATGTATTAAGTGCTTATAGTCATCTAGGTAGGTGGTAGTAGTTTATTAGACGTCATTGCCCAGGTCTGACCAAGCCAAAGTATAAAAATTTATTTCTTTGGCAACTTCCTCTCAGCAGATTTGTGGCTAAAACTCTGAGAGTCAATACAATAAAATTTCTATAAAAAGTTTCTCAAACATCTATCGACTTTAATCTGTAAGTCGCGCCATTCATGCATAAAATTAACACACACACAACATAAGTGCTGTGAGAATCTAGGTCGTAATCCTAACAAAACGATGGTAATGGCCAATTATATACATATGCATGTGTATTGTATTCTAGAGTGATTAATATATTAGAGAACTTTCAGTCAACCTGGAGAACATTGTCTAACCAATACGATACTAGCACACTGAAGATCTAAGTAACACATAGGTGTACATATTATTTTTCTCATCACTGTATATCATTGTATGGTTATGTATGGTTTTGTTTGTCTATTCAATCGACTACATGCATGTATGCATCCTATCCATCTATCCAACTATTCATTTGTCGTTTCATATACTCGTATATCTGTTGAATACAAGTGTGTGTTAGTATATAGTTTCCTAGTCCAGTCAAAGTATTTTACTAAAGTGAAAATGTCATTTCTGAGAATTTCTTAATTGTTAGAATCTTTATTCTTCTTCTTTTTGTTTTAACTGAGTTGTTGTTTTTTTTCTCCTTTTATCTTCTCTTATTTTCAAAGATTTTAATTTCAAAATAAAATGAAAACTCTTGTTTGGTGTAAAATAGAAAAAAAAAAAAAAAATGGAGAAAAAAGAGAAGAAAAAAGAGAAGAAAAATATTTTAAAAATACTCGTAATACATAAATGGTATTTAGCAGATTGAAAGTTGTTGTAATTAAAAATAGTTTTTCATGCTATCAAATACAATAAGTTCTCGTTATGAAGAATATTACTTTGTTACCCTACACCAGTAGTGTTATAAGAGGGCACTGCGAGAGTTCTCAAGACTCAGATGGATGGTATTCTATTTTAATTGATAGATTTGTTGTTGCACACAGTCTCATAGCATTTTATAATAACCCCAAACTAATTGAGGTCTTGAAATTCCAGCGAAGGGACTGAAATTGTTGGCTAGGAGGCCCTAATAGACTAGGTGCTCTAATTTTGCTTAGATAATATAATAATTGCTTAGAGACCTCGAAATGTTCAAATTACAATGGCATAAGTTATGTTGGTCTTGTATGGCTTTGCGATATGTTTGGTGGTTTCTTCGCAGACATCTGTGACATAATAAAATCCCACAAGAGAATGTCATGTCATTGTGTCAAATCGCTCAATTTCGATTTCTAGTTCACAAAACTTCTACGAAAGATTACCATGCCCTCAGATCGCTCGTATAGGATATTCAATGTGGCATGGCATGATATGTGCGGCACATAGCACCATCCTGGTGTTCCAAGGTTCTACTCAGACTAAACGATTTTTATCCAGAAATAGGCCCCATTGCTAAAGATGACAAAACTTAGGCTCAACTGCTGTAGAGCCCATTCAGTGAATACACTTCGATGTCTATGGTCGTTCATGGTGATTTGACAAGATAGTCGGAATAAATTCAATATGATGGCTCTTATCAAATGGCAAAGTTCAGTAATACTTTTCGTTTTAAGTGTGCTATTATTATACCCGTATGTACTTGGGATTGTTGGGTTAGTAAAAATACAAGATTTGCAAATCCTTACAGAATAGACACAATAGGATCTCCAATTGCACTTGACCAATTGTTAAGTGTCATGTGGTCGACGTCTATCGTATTATTTGTGCGTGAGTATATTTTTTGTTTTGTTTTTGCAATAAGAAATACAAGCTTTTCGAAATCCTTATCAAATAAAAAGTGTAACGTAATCAGCAAAGAACATTCATTTCATTCAAAAGATTGAAAATTAAATATGAAACCTTGCCAATAGTTATTATTATAGGTAATCTTATTAAAATAAATTATATTTCATTTCAAAGCAGACTTTTAATTTTTAAAAATCTAGGTTTATTTTAAATAAAGCATAATGAGGATAAAAACGTGAGAAAAAAATCAAACATAATCCAAGAATTAATTGAAATATTTGGATTCCCTGCATTTCTTGAGTGGAATGGAAACTTAAATTATAATTTTATGTTTAAGGCACAATCCTATGATTACTTCCGCATTTTTATATATCACAAAGGGATGATGATTACTTGTCTAGGCATATGAAGCAGCGCTTAGAATCTTCGAGAGAAAAATTCCTTAAAGCAAACGCACAGTGCTCGCGTTTCACGTTAGTTTTTCTCTCTTAAAAACTTAAAAATTTGCAAATTAAAGTTTAAATATGTAAATGACGTTCTAGGCATATCGTGCATGTGACTTAAGAAGCTTCGGTACAAAAGGAAGAATTTTGGTTTTGTTGATTACTTAAGTTTTGGTTAAACTTACACCTGCCAAATAGGTTGCCATTTATTCAAACTACTTTTCCCTATCATAATCATATCCTGGATGACTATAGACAATGACATTCGTCCACTGAATAGGCTCTGGAGCAATTGGTAAAATCATCATAAAAAAAAAATTTTTTTTTTTAGCAATGAGGACTATTTCTCGATGAATGGGTACATGAATGAACCGAATTACTTATGACACCAATCCATGTGGCAAACATTGAATATTTTGCACGTTCGATTTGAGAGCATGGTTTTCTCACAGCGAGCCGATGTGAATTGGCCACAGAGATCTTGGCATTTGATTCTTTTAGAATTTTTCCTGTGAAGTCTGATTAAGTCGCAGATATATGCGAAGAGGGCAAAAACCAGAGCGGTCTCTAAAGCCAATAAAATGAATCCATTCTTGATATAGTCATGGAAAACTGGTCATTTTGGTTTTGCTGCATCTAGTGAAGCTGTAGCGGATACACAATAGCATTCATAGTCTTGAAAAACCTATGATTTTGATAGTATTTCGCGCAAATATACGAAGCTTTTAAAAATATCCGTCCAAAATATTCCATTAATATTATGATATTTTTTTACTTCCTGCAAATAAAAATATCTGTCATTCAATATCTCTTTGTCTCTCTCTCTCTCTCTCTCTGTCGCTCTCTGTCTTGTTGGCACTTAAAAATGTGCTAATATGTATAGAATCTAATTTCTAATGCTTTCATGTAAAATAATTTTCTCTGAAAAATTTCTTATCTTAAGACAAAGAAATTCTTCCATAAATATACAGCAGATAGAAAGAAAGAGAGAGAGGGAGAGAGAGAGGGAGTGAGAAAGAGAGGCAGAAAATAGTCGATTTTATATTAAAATGATAAGAATGAATTGTATTTAGAATACAGAGCTGGGGGTTATCGCTTCTGATGCACACACACAGGCTACCAGTAAACTCATGAGATTAAATACTGAAATGTTGAAATCAAAATAGAAAAAGAGGAAAAAGAGGGAAAGAGAGGAAAAAATAAAAACTGAAACAAAAATCTTAAATTAGAAATTTCTTAAGAAGAAATTAATTGCACTTAAAGAATGAATTTATAGAGAAAATATTGTTGCAAATAGAAAAAAAAGTAATACAAATAAATC
>QOCX01000849.1:30988-42894 GCA_005959815.1 Sarcophaga bullata
AAAAAAAAAAAAAAAAAAGGAAAAAAAAAGAAAAAATAATTAGAACAGATTCTAATTATGGTCATATATCGCATAAAAATAGTAACAAAAACCAACAACAATAACAACAAATCTATTTACTGCTTACATACGTACATACCTTTAAAGAATTTGCCACTGGTGTTAATGTTGCTACTGTTGCTGTCACTGTTGCTACTGTTGCTACTGTTGCTGTTACTGTTGAGGTTGCAACATTAGATGGTGTTGTCGCTATAGCAGCTGCTGTTGTTGTTGTTGTTGTCGTTGAAAAAGAGAACATTTTTTTTTGCTGTCGTTTAAGCTTGTTGGTGCTTGTGCAGACAAAAAAGGGAATTTGAAAAATCTCTAGAAAAACTATTTGAACCTCAATACCAAACAGTAATAATGATAATGATGATTATACTTTATCTTCTGCTTTTCAATTTGTTTCTTATTCTTTTTTTTTATTTTTATTTTTAGTTTTTGTTTTGTTTTATTTTTTTTTTTTTTCTTCTGATTGCACTACTTTTGTTTGAATTTTCTCGTTTCGTTTTTGCTTTCTTAGCTGCTGCTGTATGTAATGCATGCCACAATTCTAATGCTTAAATTCGTTTTCTTTTTAATTCATGATCACGATCAAAGCCGACATTATTATCATCATCATCATCATCATCATCAGCATCATCATTTTTATTATTGGAGTTAACACCAGCGTCATCATTGTTTGCCAGCAGCAATAAGCTACTAAAACCCTGACTGGTTTTAATAGAAAAAGAAAATTAAAGATTTTTTTCCATCTCTTCTAGACTTAAAGACGTGTTAGAGCCTTATATGTCTCCTTTTCGTTGAGATTTTCTTTTGAAAATCTATTTGTTGTTGTTGGTTTTAAATGTTCGTTTTTAATGTTGTTGTTTAAAGCATTTATTATTAACAGCAGCAGTTGCTTTCGGTTCTAATATTTTTTTTGTTGTTGTCATTGAACACTAAGTATGGATTTGAATGTTTGATTGTCGTATTTTTTTTTGTGGTGATTTTTGTGGAAATTTCTTTAATTTTTCTTTTTTCTTTTTTCTTTTTTTTTTAGTTGTTATCGTTTCGTATGAGATCAGACAGTGGGAATTCTTTTATGCATGAAATAAAAAACAAATGATGATAGACGACAGTTTAGGAGGTGTTGTATGGCTGTTGATATTAAAGTAGTTTCGTTTGTTTGTTTCTTTTTTGTATTTTTATTAGAATGTCTGTTCATTATCTTTGTTTTAATGTTTGTTTGTTTGTTTGTTTGTTTGTTTATTTGTTTGTTTACTTGTTGATTTCAGTTTTCACTTAAAAATATAACGATCACACAATTTTGCATCTAAAATCAGATATTTATTGTAAATATAAAATTAAACTTCACTACTGCACAGTGGGCACTAAGACCTAAATTTTTAATGGCAAATAATTTTGTTTTTAATTATTAGAAATTGAAAATTAAAAAAAATTAAAACAAAATCTTTTGTGGGATTTTTTTCACAGCTCCATTGGTTTGTTAATTAAACTGATAACAACATTTTAGTGTCACAATAATCGACTATCAGCTTATCGACAAACTTGCTATAGCTTATAAATATAAAGCTCTGCTAATATAAGACGCTTCATAAATTAAACTAAAATTAATATCGTAAATTAAGATTATTATAGTTCATAAGTAGTCGTTGTAGTCCAGTAGTTGGCGTAGTAGACATGAGGCCATGATTCAAACCCCAGACATTTGCAATGAAACGTAATATGAAAAATATTTCTTCGGCGACTTCCTCTCAGCAGATTTGTGGCAAAAAGTCTGAGAGAAAATAAAATTGTCATGAAAAGTTACTCAAAATGTTGTCGTTCGGAGTTTAAACAGTAGCTCTCGCAACTCATGCATAAAATAAATTATTGAATTTATAAGTTCATAAAGCCTTTTAATATTGATAATAATACGACAAAACTATTACTCTACAAGATGCTTATCCTGCCAGTGCTTCTATATGGCGCAGAAGCTTGGACGCTCTTGAATAATGATGCAGCAATCTCGTTAGTATTCGAGGGAAGAGCCCTACGCAAGATATTCGTTGCAGTGCAAGTTGGCGACGATTTCCGCATTCGATCTAATAATCAGCTGCATAAGCATCTCGACAACATGGGCATTGTGCAGCGTATTTGCATTCAGCCGCTGTGCTGGCTCGGCCAAGTCGTTCGAAGGGAAGTGTATGTTCCGGCGAGACGGATATTTAGTGCAGAAACTTATGGTAATCGAAGAAGTTGGCAGTGTTTGCATTGGAAGCAAAAAATTTAGGAAAGCCTGCCTTCGATTGTCATTACCTACTGGCGAAGGCGCACAATAGGCAGAAACGCCTTTTCTTTATATATTTCGGTGTAGGTAAGAGCGATCAATTTTTACTACATATGATACAGGTTATATAGGATAGAATTGCTTAGCCAAAAAATTTGTTGACTTATCCCATGTACTCTGTAAAAATTTTGCAATATTTGTTTTCAAGTTCTATAAAACCTATCTAACATTGAATAAAATGTGCAAAATTTTTGCTAAACTTATATTAGATCATCTTAAATTAGCTTATCTAAGCTTAACTAAATTGAATCTACAGCTATGGCCAGAAATATAAGAACAATGAAAAAAAAAAAAATTGACTTGTGATTTCAAAAGACGATGTCGCATGCCATATGCCTTGCGTTATCATAAACCTTCTGAAAGTTGGTTTGTTGTGCAATAAATAGCACATTCGGTAGTAAATTATGTTTTGTGGAGGCATATTCCAGATACATCTTCAACTCTAGGAGAAGATGCAAGAAAATTTTTTCAAAATGTTTGCCAATATTAGAATTCAAGAATAGACCAGAAATGGCGATGTGGATAGTATAAAATCGAGTCAGGCTGCTGGAATACTTTTCCCATAGCAGGAGAAAATTTATACAATAGAACAACAATTCGCTTTACAGAAAAATCGCAGACAAATCGACAAAACGTAGTTTCGTGGGCAACATTTGTCATTGGTATCGTGTTTAATGATTTAAAATTCGTTTTTAAGGCATTAAATGACTTTGTTTCACTTGAGCAAACTCGAAAAAGGAAAATAGGTCTGACATCAGTCTTAATGGAGCAATCAGCACCTGTTCTACTAAGATCTGCTTTATTTCATTGAAATCTTCTATTGAGATTGGTCGAACTTAATATACCAGAAGATAAAGTCGCCTCAGTCTAGTAGGTTGTATGTTGGCGTATTAGGCATGAGGCCTCAGTTCAAACCCTAAGTCAGACATTGCCAACAAAACTACATATGAAAGTGAATAAAAATCTTTCATTCGGAATCGACTTAAAAACTGTTAGTCTTGTCACTAACATACACAATATAAGTGATGTGAGGAGCTAGGTTGTAATACAGACTGAAGGATTGTAATGATCCATTACGTGAGATCAGATGGATTCTTTTTAAATATAGTGATTGATATTAAAATGGACACCAAGTAGAAGCTGTAAGTCAAAATAAAAAAATATTTTTCTAGAGAACATAGTGCTCAGAAAAAGCAGTTATGAAAGCATTATAATATTCTTAGTATATGAACTTTTAACACAATATTGTGTTACATACTCTAAAAGAAATACACTGATCTAGGTGCTATGGTAGTTTAGTGGGTAATGAAGATCGTGGCTTTGATTTCCACAATAGACTCTGGTCTCTTACACTAACGATACCAAACACAATACAAGTACAATTTATAATTGATGATAATTTTCAGTTAAAATCATTTAAAATAAACAAAACCAAGCATTTTTTAATTTTTATTTACCATTTTTATAATAAAACTAGAAGCCCACTGTGCAGTAGTTGTTATGTTTGTAATTATTTATTACTGTTTGCATTAATGCATCGACAATATCAGCATCATGATCATTAGCATGACTAGACACATGCGCTGTGTTTACTTTTTTTTATTTTTTTTTGTTTCTTTGTTTTTTTTTTATTAACTTTTTTCTTTCTTCCTCTTATTCTTGTTAATAAGTCTTAACAAAATCAGAAGAGTCTGTTTATCTGTCTGCCTGTCTGTCTTAACAATTTGATGGTGTCTAGTTTGTTTTTGTGTTTTTTTGTTTGTTTTGTTGTCATTAGTTTGCATGCGGTTTGGCAGCAACTTCACTTTTTTTGTTTTTTTTGGTTTCAAACACATTCTCTTTCAAATGGAATTTTCTTTAGCAACATTGCGTTAGAAAAGAAAATTCATTTTCTATTGATTTATTATGATGTTGTTGTTGAGATTTCTTTATTTTCTTGTTTTTCTCATCTTTCTTTCTTTCTTTTTGAATTTGCATAATAAATTATAAGCAATTAATCTATTTTGTTTTTGTCATATTTTAACACATTTTTTTGGGTTTTTTTTTATTTTTTTAAGAAAACATTTTTTTTTTCTTATTTTGATTTTTATTTTAAGGTTGGTTTTAATATAAACAGTTTTTAAATGTTATTTTTACATAATTTTGCTGCTGCTGCCATTGTTGGTGTTGTTGTTGTTGTTATTTCATAATCGCCAAAATTAAAGCATAAACAAAACCAAACGCTCTCACCAATAAAATTTGAAGAAAAAAAACTTTGCTCAACTCTAAAATTTTTAACTCAAATCATTTAAACGATGTTTAAATGGTTATGGACGGTGATCATGAGGATTTTCGTTAAACACAAACAGGCAGATAAAAAAACATAAACACTCAGCGCATGCGCCACAGTATTAAAAACTGTCACTGTAGTCTCTACTCCTCTCGCTCTCTATTAAAAATTGGTTTTTTAACTGTTGTTTACAATAATAAAATAAAACACAATTATTCTTATTGAACTTGGCAAAAATTTCCATTAATTTTTAATTCCTTTTTTTTTGTAAATTATTACGTTTTTTTCTGCAGCTCAAATCTTGCTTCTCTTTTCCAACTTTTTGTTTTTTTTTTTGTTAATAATTTTTAAAAAATAAATTAAAAATTGAATCAAATTAAAAAACAAAAACAAAAAAAAAATTTTTTTTCAATAAATAAACAATTCTCCGCTTCATCTAACCGTTCGCTTAGTAATTTCGCTCAATTGTGCTGTTTGAGATTTTGCAGTACCTGCTGGTTACCGCTTCAAAATTAGCCTGTAGAAAAAAGCTTTTTCATTTATTTTAGTCTTTACTTTATAGCTGGTCTTTTAGCTCCTCATGGATCTTGTTTGTTTTGCTAAAAGTATACGAATTTGTTTTTTTCATTTCGTTTCAGCTGCGGTTTTTAGATACTCTTTGTTTGTGTTTTTGCTATTGAACCGGTTTTCTTTTTTTTTTTTTTGATTATTTCGTCTAAGCTTTACTTATGCCTCGTGTTTTCATTGCGATCATATTGTGGTTTTTCTTTTTGTAAATATTATTGTATTTTGTTGTTGTTATTACTGTTATTAAGGTTTATTTGCACCCGCCTCTTTTTGCGCGATCCATTCATTAAACGCGTGTTTAAAAGCTTTTCTTTTCATTGCTTTTATTATGCTAAAGACCAGTAGCTTTGCTCGTAAGTTTAAGACAGGTTTTGTTGTTGGCCGCTTTTGTTTACTTCTTAAAGTCTATTTACTCTGTTCAAGTGCTTGACATTTAATGAAAAGTTTTACGAAAAGCTATAGCATTTACACTCGAAATTAAAAGTTTGTTGTTGTACAAAACGATCCTACTCTTTATTTTCAGATTTATTACAGGCAGTTGTATTGTACACCTGAATCTCTTTTTACACGATTTTTTACACGATTTTTTATACGATTTTTTTTACACGATGTAAAAAGATGTACTTATTTTACACAATTTATTTTTTATATCCAAATTTATATCCAGATTTATTACAAGCAGTTGTATTGTACACCTGAATCTCTTTATACACGATTTTTTACATGATTTTTACACGATTTTTTACATGATTTTTTTACACAATTTTTTACACGATATTTTTACACAATGTAAAAAGATGTACTTATTTTACAGGATTTATTTTTTTTTACTCTTCAAGGACAGATTTATTACAGATAGTTGTAGTGTACAGCTGAATCTCTTTTTACACGATTTTTTACATGATTTTTTTTCACGATTTTTTACACTATTTTTTACAATATTTTTTACACGATGTAAAAAGAAGTTGTTATTCTACATGATTTAATTTTGTTTTAAAGACGATTTTCAATATTTTATGGACTTTTCTTAAATTTCATAGAACAAATAGAGAGAGAGAGATTTTTCCACGCATGTATGAATTTAATGTAAATTTAAATTAGCCTCAGGAATAGTCTGTTAGTCTGTGAGTCTAGGTAGATTTTGGTCTCACCATGTACGAGTATGTAATTAAAATGTGTGAACATGAAAGAAATTCTTAAGTGGACTATAAAAGGAATTTTTTATTATTTTTTACAACTAATTCCCTTTTTACATACCATTTTACACAAATATATCGTGAACGTATCTATCATGTAATTTTTAAGAATTTGTTGTATACAATTTAAATAATAAGCAAAATTGCTTATGTGGATAAAAAACTTAACCAATAAAAGAATGAAAAAATTGGTATGTTCCAATTTACTTATGACCCCGACCTACTTCTAGGATATGCACACATAAACTTAAGCAATCTTTGATTGCAAAGGTTTTGTAGCATGCAGTTTTTACAGTGAAGTCTGAGTGTTTAAAGAAACCATAATTCTGATGGCATTGCTTCTGTTATTTATAGAAGACACTTAAAGAAGAGAAAGTCATCATAGTCTAGTAGCTATTAATATGGCTTTTTAGACAGGAGGCCTCGGTTTAAACCCCAGGTCAGACATTTCAAGCAAAAGAATATATGAACAAACATTTCTTCAGCGACCTCCTGTCAGCAGATATCTGGAAAAAACTCTTGGAGACATTAAACTGTAGGTACCGCCACTGGGATGAAATTAACATATACAATATAAGTGGTATGAGAAGCTAGGTTGTAGTCCTGACTAGAGGGTTGTAATAACCAATTATTTACTTCAATCTATTTTTAAATTCTAACATAATAAATATTCATTTAATTCCTGTTTATTTCTATCTAGACTGATTACAATTCTACAAAACAGTAAACAAAACATTTACTTTCATTTTGTTTAACCTTTAGGAAAATCCCTACAAATTCCAGTTTTTTTCTTATTTTTATTTCGTTTCAAACATCTACACACTTATTGATAGAACAGAACAAAATTCTATTCTAATATGATTCGTTTTTTATTATTTTTTATTTTTTTCTTGTGCTCTGAATTCTATTTGAATTGGCGTCATGAATTGAATTTTTGTTTTTAACGCCTACACCCGCAATAATTAAACATTTTTTAACATTAGCATGCACAACTCTTTCTTATGTCATTATCTAATAATTAATACGTATTTTCTTCTGTCTTTCCATTTTCTAATTATTGTTTCATTATAGAAATGACAAAAATTATTTGTTGCTTTACATTTATTTATTCCTTCCTACCTTTTCAGTCTAACAATGATATTAAAATCTTTGAAAATATTACTTGGCAATCATCATCATTTAATTTTAATTTCTGTTTTTCTCTTTCTTTTTTTTTTTTTTTTGGTGTGGAACAGTGGTCAGAATGTAATAAAATTGTATATTAAACTCAGCTTAGTAAGTTTATTTGATTGCTGTACTAAGTGCTGGTCAATACTGGTACACAAGATGTACCGAAAGTAAACACAAGTCGTTGGCGTCTAGATCATTCAATACAGACCAAAAGAAGGTGATAATCATACAATCAGACTGTGCTGTTCACTGTTGATAGTGATGTCCTGTTTAAAGTCCTTCTTAAAGACCAAACCACTTAGTTAGTTTTCGAAATACATCGTATCAAATGCGATTATGGCACTTAAAAGCTTTCAAGCCTGTCTACCACTCATTAAAAAAGCCAAAAGTCAATGTATTGACCAATGATCAATCAATGATTGAACGTAGGCCCCGCCACTCACGTATAAAATTAACACACACAACATGAGGTCGTGAGAAGTTAGGTTTTAATCCTGATTAAAGCATGTACATCACGTATGTATATATTGAAGTCGCCGTAGTCTAGTAGGTAGTGTGTTGGCTTATTAGACGAGAGAACCAGGGTTCGAATCCCCGGTCAGACATCAAAAACGAAATATGAAAAAAATATTTCTCGGCGAATTCCTCTCAGCAGATTTCTGCAAAAACTCTGAGAGTAAATAAAATTGCCATGAAAAGTTTCTCAAAAAAATCTGTCGTTCGGAGTCGACTTTAAACTGTAGGTGCCGCCACTCATGTATAAAATTAGCACACACAACTAAGTGGTGTGAGAAGCTAGGCCGTAATCCTGACTGAAGGGTTGTAATGGCCAATTATGTTATGTATGTATGTATATATTGATTATGTATGCGATATACTTGAAATGGTTGAAAAGCATTGAACTTAAGTTCCCTTGAAGCGGACAGTAACGTTTAACTGTTCCTGCAAAAGAAGAGAATGGTTTTAACTCATCATTGCATTGGTGAGGGTAGTAGTCTGGTAAGTCTATTGTCTACTGAGAACAAGAAATATGAAAAGAGAATATATTTTTAAGCGCATTTCTTTTAGTATTCTTCTAGTAAAATTTCCTAGAGTAAACTAATTCATAAGAATACGTCTCAATTGAATAAAAATAACAAACATTACGTGTTAACGGAATTCTGACTTAAGGTCGTAATACCAGATTCCAATGTTACAGGGGCAAACAGATCTTGCTTCAAGAAAGTAATGAAGGCTGCGAGATTTTGCTTCATGTTGTTTTGTTAGATCCGTCAAATATTCATACAGCGAAAGTTATATTGTGGATTTAGAGGCAATTCGGTTTTTGTTAGCGAAAAAAGACCATAATACTAGGCGAGGGTGATTAACAATAGAAATTTCGTATGATATTTTTGAAAAGCGTTTGTTGTGTTCCAAATTATGTTTTTCATTGAAATTTTCTTCTTTCAACAATTAAATTAATTTAAGGTTTCGCGAACTATCAATTCTTTCTCTGCGGACCTAATATAGGAAGGCTGATTTAAAAGTTTAAATTTAAAAATGAAAAAAAGCAAAAAAATGGTTTGAAATTCTTCCAAATTTACTTTTTTTTTTTGCTGTGAAATACAATTGTTCCGATTAGAAATGGAATACTACTTCATACATATGGCTTCAGCGGATGGCGCCACAATACCACATTCGATCGTATTATTTTACGTTCACTTTTTCGTGTGTATGGGGTCGATTCTCTTCAATGGTATCACGAATGTTGGCCTTCAAATATTCAATTGTCTCTGGTTTGTCTCACAGAAAATAGTCGAACGGTGGCATATCGCAACTTCTTGGCGGCCAATTGACATCAGCACTTCGGCTGATTAAACGACCATCATACGTTCGACGGAATAAATCGTTTGGGTCACGACATATGTGGCAAGTTACACCATCCTGTTGAAACCAAACATCGTTCACATCAATGCCATGAAGAGCGGATACAAAAAAATCAGTTATCATGGTGCGATAGTTATCTCCATTGCCTGTAATGTTTGCGCCGTTGTCATTTTCAAAGAAATATGGGCCATGGATGCCTCCGTTCGACAAGCCGCACCAAACATTCACTTGTGATGGATGCATTGGCTTCTGTAAGACCACGTGTGGACTTTCTGACCACCAAACAGTCACTCGTAATGGGCGCATTGGCTTCTGTATGTCCACGTGTGGGCTTTCTGACTACCAAACAGTCACTCGTAATGGGCGTAATGGCTTTTATAAGTCCACGTGTGGGCTTTCCTACCACCAAATACGGTAATCTTGCTATTATTAACGTACCCACCATAATGAAAATTGGCTTCAATCGAAAAGAAGATTTCGACTATGATGTCGATTGGTAAAATCAGCATCATAGTGCAGTTTCTCGTTGGCCCATATTTCCAATAAATTCCAACATTGCTTAAGCGTGGATTGATTTATAACGTTCAGTGGAGATAATGTATTGAATTTTATGACAGAGTAGAATGGCATAAGTGTTATTAGATTCGTTATTAACGATGTTTTAAATTTAAATCGATAGATTATGGCATAATATTTTATTAATTTAGTTTAAGAAAAATTTATGTTTCTGAATATTTTATTGTCATTTTTACTGTAGTCCTGATGGAGACATTTTATAAAACATAAAATGATTTCTTTTTTTACGTCTGAATCCGACAGAGAAAGGTAAAATACAATAGCATACATATGTATATAGGTACAATACGCATAAGAGACTTAAATAAAAGACGCCAAACTAGAAAGAAAATGTTTTCAATGTTTCGTAGAATTTATATTTAAAATCTTTACGTTTCTGTGTAAGTAGAAACGTTTGTTGAATGCCAAGACGTGGCAGAATAATGAAATGAAAGATTAAAAGAATCTTGTTTTATCGTAGAATACATACGACAAGGATTGTATAATTTTCAAGATGAAATGCTGGCATTGCTGTCGTTCATTCATTCTACATCCTTTATTTTATTTCGTTTTCGTGTGCACAGGCACAGGCACAGGCACCAGCAAAGGTAAATTAATTTCAAATTTAAATTATGATGTTACAGCTGTGACACACACACACACACACACACAAAATACATACGTACAATTATTATTTTCTTTGAAATGAAAATGAAAAAAAAAGAAATTAAAGAAACGAAACGAATCAAAATGACGTATAATTTTTTTTTATTACAATGTGCAATTTTCTTTCGAATTTTACCTGTACATCTAACTGTCTGTCTGTCCGTCCGTCTGTCTATCTTCGTGTTGGCAGGCGTTAATATTATTCGTACCCTAACCTGCACATCATATTTTTTTGCTGAATTAAACATTTGACTGATTTTGTGGGCTGGGATGTGAAAATAATTAGAGTGTGCATAATTCCTTACGTCTTTTTTTCTTTTTTGCTTTTCTCTGCTTGTTTCTCTGTTTCATTTGTTGTTGTTGTCTTTATTTTTTTTTAGTGCCTTTTGTTGGTTTTATTGTCATCTCCACTATTCTATTCTGTTATTTTCCTATTTTTTTTCTTTCACATTTTAATTCTTTTGTAAGGAATTTCATTGTTTATTGTTTTAAGGCTTTTTTGTTTTTGTATTTTGTTTTAAAAACACAAAAACAAAAAATTTACTTTTTTCCTTCAGTCTTTATCAAATCATTTGTATGTTTATTCGGTCGTATAACGTCATATTTCCTTCCGTTTTTGTGTTATTGTTATGATTTGTCTTTAAAATGCTTTCATTGTGTTCGTGCACGTGTGTGTCAATGTGATATAAATGTCAGTATTATACAGCTCCTGCTGCTGCCAGCATTTAGATATTCATTAAAGGCTTTAAAGCTCGAAAAAGCAAAGACGATAATCGTTTAAGAACCCAGTAAATTTATTGTGTACACCCTACGATGGGTGTAAATGGTATAAAACACAAGAAAGTGTTCTTGCTCGAGGCTTTATGAAAAACGCTAACAGAGTTATGCACTCATAAGGAATTTGCTACGCGTTATAATTAAAAACAAACGGAATTTATAACTGCAAATACAGTCAGCAAGTCCGCGATATTTGAACCAATTTCGTGTTCTTTCCGAGAAATTATCGATATGAAGTTAATCAGAATTTTCTTTGGTGGCCTATTATGGCTTAACGAACTACATTCGATGGTATGACGCTCATCATGCCGAAAACATTTAAAAATGTCGTAATTTACTTGGAAGTATTGGATTGCCAAAATACAGAAGCATACCGAATCTGAAGTAAAAGATCTTTTGATGATAGGGTCCCTATAGCAGTTTATGCCTTAACGAACTTGATCACTTTTTACGGTCTAAAGAGCTCAGA
>QOCX01000849.1:50008-71199 GCA_005959815.1 Sarcophaga bullata
GATCGGATCAGGACTATACAAGATAAGGAATTATATTCGTGGAACAGGCTCTGTAGCTCTTTTCAACAATTACCCTCATTTACAAGGAAAAATTATCTCTAGTGATGAGACCCATTTCTGATTGATTTTTCGAATTTGGGATAGTTTCAAGGCGATGTGGCACATTTTCATTTGAATGGTTATGTGAATACACAAAATATTGTATTCATCCAATCATTGTCCAATGCATAAGAACTAACCTACAACAAGCAGCTACTGACCAGGATATTTGACCAGGTGACTGATCTTGGAATTACTGAGAATGCAGTTTTAGCCAGGCCACTACATTGTATGTGTGAACAATCAATTTATTGCAGAAACGATTACGATTTTTATCTTTTTCACAAAATTGCTAAAAAATAATCGCATGCTTAATATGATACCCTTCATTATATATGAGAATAGCTCTGCAGACTGTTATAAACATCAATGGTGGTTGCACATTTTAATACCTTTTCCACTCCCTGTTATTTGGTATAGAACTGTCAAAATTCTTTCTTGACAAATTTCAAATTTTTGAATTTCTGGTTGAAGTGGTTAGTTGCCAACTTAATTTTTTCAATTTTTTTTTTTTTTGAATTAGATACCAATCAGTTTGTAGATAGATCTAGGTGGTTTGGCTATACTAGTGGCTAAGCAGCTCTTCATTTGGTTTTTCCGGCGAAAAGTTTTGAAAAGTAAAATTATGTCCGTGATAGAAAGCTTCCCCATAAGTATAGTGAGTTTTTAGACACTTCAATGATAACTATTATATATAGAATAACAACTATCATCTATAGAATGCGTAAATATGGGTAACTCATGATGGTATTTGGAATCCAGGACTACTAGGAGAATAGGAATAGGTTTGAGTGATATTGCCATGTAAGCACATCGTAAGGAATGAAATGTAAGCTGAACGTAAGAGATTATTCAGAACGAGGAATACTGTAATTACTTGCTTACTTTTAGCTTTACTGTCAATTGATCGTTTTTGTTTTGACACCATGCCTACCACCCCCACATTGTTTGCTATGTCAGTAACATAATACTTAAGCGTCTATAACAATGGGTACACATGTAGCTTCCTCTTATAACACTCGATTGGATATGATATTCTGTCTTGAATAAGTATAATTTCCTTGAAGGTTGCATGTAAATTGCAAGTGAGCAATTGATTTTTATTAGAATGTATAAAAAATAAAGAAAAGAAAACTCTTATTAATTCTTAATGTTTTCTCATAAATAGTTTTATCATAATACGTTACACAGAGAAGAGATATCTATGCTGGTCGTTGTTGAAAATGCATAAAAGTACGTATTATATTATAGAAAACAATATTTGTTTTTATTTTTATTTTACTTTCTTCGGTATAGAATTGTTGAAGATCGGAGTATAATGAAGATTTATTGAGATTTGTTCGTCGTCCTTAGTATTTCGCAAGATAGCTTGACTCATTGTCTTTCCCTCACCTCTTTTTAGATTGTGATGTTTCCTTTTTGATCAGTAGTTTCTTTTTATTTTTTTAAATAATAGTTGATATTTTCTAAAGCTTCAGTAATCAATATGTAGTTGGGGTATTATCTATGCGAAGCATTGCAATACATAATGTGCGACCATATGGGTGATTGTATTTGATTTCATTAGTAGATACAATGTCCCGTCGCGGATTTGAACAAATATTGGGGACTTTTGCGTGTTCTGATAATGCGACTTTAGAGTCCAAGATAAGTTCACTAAAGTATGACCTCTATGAGAGAAACTAATGAAAAAGGATGCAATATTGGCCTCAGTTTATGAAGTAAGTATGAAGTAATTGATGAATTCATGTTCCATATTACGTCATCAAAACAAACATATCCACGGCAACAATACGTTTTGGAACCAAATGCCGGTGTATAGGCACATACGGGCTAATGTTCTCTAAATTCTTCTACAACAGATGCCTACATATAGATTCTGTGTGTTTGTAGACAGTTCTGATATACAATACTACTACGATGATGTTTCATAAGTACTCTTGACGTCTCCTTTGCAGCGTATAAGAGTGCGAGCATATTCAAAGTCGTAAACGGGATTTATATACAATCTCTCTCTTTTGTCACCATAGTTTAATAGATAGTGTGTTGGCTTACTAGGCAACAGCTCGTCAGTTTGGTTTTTCCGGCGAAAAGTTTTGAAAGTAAATATTTGCGATGAAAAGGCTTCCCAAAATACGTTTTTCGCCCTTCATGGATAAAATTAATACACACACACAAAATGGATAGTGTGGTAACTTAGATTGTAATCCAGACTAAATGGTTGTGATAGGCCATTAAGCAAGTAAATGAAATGTAATTAATAGGATTATCAAAATCTTTTACTGTTACTTTTGTTACTTTTGATCTATTTAGTTTTGACCCACACTGTTTTCTATGCTAAAATTTTATAACAATGTACACATGTATGCTTTTATAAAACAGAATACAACTTTGTCTTGAAGTATATTCCTTAAGGTTGCATGTAAATTGCAAGTGTAGCAATTGATTTTTGATATAAAAAAAAATAAAAAAAGAAAACTCTTTTATTTTCTTATTTTTCCAAATATTTTGTATCCGTACAAGCAGAGATTCTTTTGTTGTATGAAATGCATAAAAAGTACGTATTTTTCTTTTTTATATTTCGTTTCTTATATTTACTTTCTTCGTATAGAATTTTGAAGTTGAGTATTTGCATTTTATGAGATTTGTTACCGTTAATATACGAAATGCTTTTGACATTTTTCCCTTCCCCCCACCCTTTTTCGTTGTATTTTCTTTTTTGATCGTAGTTTTCTTTTTTTTTTATTAAAAATTGTTGAATTTTTTATTTACTAAAGTCATCTAACGAAATGATATTGTATTTGATTTTCATTGGGGGGGGTGGTGGTAGAATTCGAAATTTAATGAAAAGGACAGAATATTTCAACAAAACTATTGACAAACAACAGCTGGACCGGATAGTAAGTGATTGTGAAGTAGTAGAAGTGGACATAAAAATCCAATAACTGTAATGGATTTGAAATAAAAAAAAAGAAAGAAATTTTTTATTTAATAATTTCAAAAGCAGTTTAAAATCAGTAAAGAAAAGAGAACTGATTGTATAAGCAAATGCCGTATGAAAACTGTCAAAATGTATTTTTGTTGATAAATAAACGAAGAGTGAAGAAACGTTCTGCAATAAATAAAATATATGAAGAAAAGCAAACAATAATAAATCCACAAAGGTATTACAACAATGCACATATGTAAAGATATAATTTCAGTAAGAAAACCGCATAGCAAGACAAGGAAAAACAAAAACAAATCAACAATCAGGCAGTCTCGAACTTGCCAGATTGAAAGTATATACAGCATATACAGACAACATTGTTAATAAGTAGTATTGCACCATATAGCGCATAAATCTAAACGTAACGGATCGAGGCAGAAAAAGTACCGTATAATAAAAAACACTCAATATCGGGTGATGACCCGGTCTTTGTCACATAATTCATTATATTACCTCCACTGGGCAACTGGGGATTTTATTGTAAATTCAGGGCAAACGAGAAACTGCACAGTGATATCGATTTTGCCATCCATTACGAGTGAAGGAAAGGCATCATTGGCCCATATTTCTTTGGACATGAATACGGCGCAACCATTACAGTCCATGGAGACACCTATCGTATCATGATAACCGATTTTTTTGTATCCGCTCTTGATGTCATTGATGTAAACGATGTTTGGTTTCAACAGGATGGTGTAACTTGCCACACATCTCGTGCCACAATTGATTTATCAATAGACATCAAAGATTAGAATACGACTGTTTAACTATAGCACCCGATATAACGACTCACAGATCATTAGAACAACTATAAACAAGACAATCTATGAATAAATAATAACCAATACTAAAACCAACGGATTCAATTTATCATAGTATAATACAAGGAACCCCGCCGTTAACAGAGAGATATAGCCAGACAACAGCAGACAATATAGAACTATCATGAACCATGAAGGCCAACCATTCTAGAGTGCCATTGCCGAGATACAACCCCCTACACTGGAATAAGTGTAGTTGAATGATAACTGAGGTATATTTTACGGTTTGTCGACCGTGGACGAAAGTATTCATTATTGATAGCACTGTCGCAATATAGCTTGTGTTCTATCGCTCCTACAATGCCTTGTTCTCCAATGAAATAAAGAAATCAGCTACCCAATATTGTACTTGTCTGGAGTAAACTAGGGAAAAATAAATCATTTAACCAGTAATGAGCTTCATTAGTAAACTTAATTCTCTAATAAAAGTGCTTCTCTTCAGTCGGTTTAAAATGTGTGTAATCATTACAACCCTTCAGTCAAGACCTTCAGTAGAACCTAGGGTCTCATTTCACTTATGTTGTGTGTGTTAATTCTACACTGTAGATGTTTCAAGTCGACTCCAAACGACAGATTTTTGAGAAACTTTTCATGGCAGTTTTAATTTTACTTGTAGAGTTTTAGAGAAAGTCCACGAGGAACTAATTTTTTATTTTCGTTTTGTTGCAGATGTTTGACCTGGGGTTTGAGCAGTGACCTCACATCTAATAAGCCAACACATTACGTACTAGACTACAGCGCCTTCAATGACTGAATAAGTAACGCATTTTCTTTATGTTACAACTAATACCTGCTCAAAGACTGCACCATTTCTATCTAAGAGCAGATCGTAAATAAATCATACTCGACCATGCTATAGTAAACCCAGCTGGAAGAACGTATATAGTGCAGCTTCGCACTGCAGCGATAGCCTTTAAACTACCTTTGCCTGTTCTTAACACCAAATTTGATGAATCACTGAAAAAGCCGCCACAAATTGAATTTTAATTTCATTTGCAATCATAATGAGCTTAATTTCTTTGTAGCCATTATTGTGTATTCAAAATGGCCAATAAGCTATCGCTTGTGTTAAGTTGAAACGATATCCTTACACAAGAGTTAAATTGTCCAGGTAATATTGTGGTTGAATTTATTTTTAGGCTTCATTTATTTTTCATGGTTAAAAACGATAAAAATTGTGATTTCATTACCGCAGACTGACAATTGAAAGGAAAAAAAACGAAAAAAAAAGAAGAAAAAATTGTAGCTTCAAGCAATTCTCACAATACATCCTTGCACTTATATCGACCGTAAGTAAGTGGAAACAAGATAAACACAAAGTGTAGACATCGTAAGAAAAAATCTCAAAAAAATAGTCTAAAATCTGAAAAAAGAAAAAAAAAAATTGAATAGAAAATAGAAAGTAAAGAAGAGAAGAGGAGAGAAGAGGAGAGAAGAAGAAACACTTAAAATGTAACTAATCTTAGTTAGCTATTCATTCTTGACTGCACACATATTCAAGCATAGTCCTACAAATACGAGAAAATGGAAAGAAAATAGAAATCTGAATCCCAAAAAAAAAAAAAGCCTCCTCCTCTTAACGTGATCTTAAGGTGAATTTAAACTTTTTTTTTTATTTTCGCCATACATTTCTCATTTCTTTGTTTTCTTTATTATCAATTTTCGAAATTGTTTCCATCTTTTCGTAGGTTTTTAAGTGGTTTTCGTTTCTTTTTTTTCTCTCTCTCTCTCTCGTTGTTTCTAATGTACTGCTACCGATGAGGCAAGAAAAAGTGGTACTCAGCATTTGCAAATTTTAACATTGAATGTGTGTAGGTGCCTATGAGTAAATATGTACTATATGTGTGTGTATATGTTTCTCAATGTAATTTTTTTTCTTTCACAAATTTAGTCTTCCTTTTTTTTCTGTTTTAAAGTGGGAGGTGGGTAGCAATGATATCTAATATTCGATTCGTATAGCATTTAATAGCGATTTTTACTTTCTTTTTCACAGACACTTTGACTCGATTTTTGCGGTTTACTTTGAGCATCAATTTAAATTGAATTTTCAGTTTTTTCCATCCACCTTCTTCAATTTATTTGCCAAGTATGGATATGAATTTAGGCCTGGAATATATTACAGTATAGAATATTTAAAGGCTTCCAGAGTTATCACGTTGTAAGTCTTTTAACATTTACGCGGGATATTCATTTGCTTAATTTCAAAAAAAAAAAAAAGAAAAAATTGAGAAATTTTAACGGAAACCTGGGAATTTTTATTGGGCCAACGAGAAACTACACGACGGTGTCGGTATTGCAAAAAAGAAAAAGGAAAAAACAACATCATCATCTTGGTGGATACGTTACTAAGCAAAGTTTTCGTATTGGGGAAGGTTTTACAAAAGCCAATGCACCCATCTTGAGTGACTGTTTGTTGCGCCTTGTGGAAAATAAGGTTGGCACAACTATTACGGCCAATGGTGATACCTATCGCACCATGATAACCAATTTCTTTGTACCCGTTCTTCATGGTATTGATGTGAACGATATTTTATATCAACAGGATGGAGCAACTTGCCACATATCTCATGCCACATATCTCATGCCCCACATCTCATGCCACATATCTCATGCCACAATCGATTTATTGCGTCAGACATTTAATGGCCTTTACATTAGGCGATATAGTGATATCAGTTGGCCACCCAAGAGCTGCGATTTAACACCGCTGAACTATCTTCTGTGGGGTAACGTTAAAGACAAGTGTTATGCCCGCGAAAAAGTGGCAATTGAGCATTTGAAGGCCCACATCTAAATCTATATGATTACTGCAACAATTGTCAAATTCGTTTAAATTTAGTTTTTTAAAGTTTAGTTTTATAAATCATAAAAGACAAATAAACCTTTACAAGACACTGTAATCCGTAAACTTATTTTTTTCTTTTACTTTCTCTGGACATCTACTGACTTCATATATGTTTCCCTATAAATTCACAGGTTCTTCGATTTCCTGGCAACATTATCAAATATGTACTCAGAATAGAACATATACTGCGATTATTATTTACCCTCTCTTCTCTTTTTGTTTTTGTTTTTTTTTTTTTTTTTTTTTTTTGTTTGGGATTTCTGTTTTAAATTGCTTTTATACGAAGTAAGCAAACTCACGGAGAGAATATTTTTGAAAATCACTAAACGTAAATCTGTTCGTGTTTGTGTATTAATTTTAAACGGTGGATGAGTAGAAGATGATTTTGTTGTTATTGTTGTTCTAAATTGATGCTTTTTGGTTATGGATATTTAACCATGTCGGTAAACAATTTTTAAGCTTATAGAAGCTTAATAATAAAGGAAATCCACTACACTTAAGAGAAGCAAAAACAACAACAACAACAAAAACAAAAACAACAATAACAAAAACAAAAATGTTTCTTTAAATATTTTCTTGTACCTGGTCTGCGTAAAAGACATAAAAGCGCTTGTATTCACTAAAAAGTCGCTACATATAGACACTCATTAAGGAACATGTTAATTTTTCTAAACCGCAGGGTGTCTGAAAAGATCGCGTTTAAATATGGTGAATATAAACCTAATAAATATCAATGAACACACTTTTACCGCAAAGAATATAAATAAAGGGAAATGTAAAGTTGTCTAATGACAGAAATAACAACAGATTTGCTTGGAATAATGGTTAAAGTGATCGAACAGTTCAACAAAATATATTCATTGTGGTTCTTGAATTTTAAAAATGTTGAGGCATTAATTCCCTATAAAAATAATTTATCCAGGAACCCTAATCATTTGTCTTCAGAGAAAATTATAGAAAGATTATGTAGCACGGTCTCTTTTGAAAGAGAAGTGACAGAAGGTTTGTAGGATCGCTAAAATATAAAATTTACTCAAATGCAGCATTAAATATGGTTCAACAATAGAAACACTGGTCGAAAAGTCGATGTAATGGCGGTCATCGGTTTATCTCGTGTTCATTTATTTTAAACAACCAACCCTCATCAATAGCGCTCAAAACAAAATTATAAAAAAGAAAAATCATCATCATGATCCTTCATGGACCGAAACAGTTTATAGCCAAGCGAATTAAAACGTTCAAACATTTTCAAGATGTAGAGTTTGTCAAACATATCAACAACTCATACTAGAAATAATTTTTTTCCATTACCACGAATCGTAGAATGTTGCATACATTGTTGGTATCATTGACTGAAGCTAATACCAGCTTATTGCACAGCACTCAGCAAAAAGGCTATACAGTGGGGTACAGATTCCGGTAAAGTAAACTATTTTAAGATCAATCAATTCAATCAATCAATTAAAAACAAAGAAATCAAATTGTCTTAGATGCTTAATCCTCTTACGGTGGTCACTGAAGTTAAATATGCAAATGTTGAATACAAAAGAACTGAACAAATTCGTTAAGGTTGAATGCCTCTGGTTTGTTCAATTCGTGCATTATAAGCAATAGTTTGGCTCGTACTGGTACTTGGTACTCTACCATTTGAACTTTAAAATTGACAACGAAAATCCTAACCTTCAGGTTCTCAGTAAGACTCATAATTTTGAAAATTAGGCTGAATTTTCAATGATTCTGCTACATCTGGTCAATTCATACATTCATTACATGGGGGAATCACATTTTAAGCTTGCATTAATATGATGGAAATATTATACCGTTTTGGCATCTCGAAGGGACCTAAAGTATGTTTCTGAATGAGTAAGAATTTATCTGGATAGACGATTGGGTTTACACTTTCACCAGGAGGAGACTTACTCTTTAATGCGTGGAGGTCTATGTAGAGTCGTTTTCAAGTATGTACGTATGTTAAATTGTTTTCCCAGTGAAAGTTTTCAATTCGCTTTAAATGCCGTCAAGAGCCTCGACTGACCAGTATTCAATTCGTACTATCAACCAATTGCCCAGAGCCCCTGACTAGGGTCTGACCACAGCTGTGTTGATCTCCATAACCGAAGCCAATTTTCTCCACAATACTTTCTTACAATCTTAAAGAGGGACTTAGATTCTTGTCATCCGTTTAGGTATTTAGCTTCCAGGATAGATTTCAATGCTATATATGGTTCAAGCCTTGATTGGATGCATTCCATTTAATCCATTAATACAATCCATTTAATATAATCAGAAAAAATCGGTCCAAATTTACAGAACATTATCCACATAGTCTTTGCTGTAGCTGTAGGTCAGTCCACTTGTGGATAAATTAACTTAACACAATGTGGTGTGGTGGTGTGAGAGGCTAGGTTGTGATATGTATGTTCATGTTATATTTTTTTTTCTTAACTTATCTCACTATCCTCCATTATACAAATATCTTTATCATTTACGCTTTTACAATATCGAAATCTATTTACGTTTAGAAACTCAATTTATTTGTTACAGTGTTTGTGTATTTAATGAGCATTTAAAATGTTTGTGCATTCAAGTGTTCAGTTTTTGTTCATTGGCTATAATTTTTCTTCTCTCTAAATTGTTGTTGTTATTCACCTTCCTCATATATGAAAATAAAAAATAAAAAGAACAAAACTATGTATCAAGGTGTCTGTGCAATTTTAAAGTTCCTTTTTGTTTCTTTTCTTTGGTTTTCGTAACCAAAGTATTCCGCTTTTGCGGAAATTTAGCGGAAATTATAAAGTTTTTTTCTCTCTCTCTCTCTCTTTCTTTATTTATTTTTTTCTTTATTCTCTTTTATATTCCGTTTGCGGTTTCAATGTAAATTTGTGAAGTTTTTTTTTCATTGCTTTTTCTTTATTTTTAAATTGCTTTTGCATTGAAGCTATCATAGGATATTATATATGCCTAGTTTTTCTATACGTATGTATATAGAATGAAGAATACGCATACAAACATACAATCACAGTGGCCTTTTTTTTAATGCTTTAAGTGAAATGGGATTTTTATTAGTGTAATAATGTTGCAATAAATTTTAACGGTATTCTATTTAAAAAGGGGAAGTCTATTAATTTTCATAAGTGTTGCTGCTCTCAGGAAGTGTTCTGTGAAGAGATGGCGGACTAGTAAATATTGAAAATAATTTAATTATTGACATCGAAATGGTAGGTAGGAAAGAAATACGGCCTTCAAAAATAAAAAATTAATTACGAAAATTTTTCAATCTTGATCGTGATGCAGACAATGTAGCTTAGATTTGTTCTTATTACAAAAGAGATACCCAAAATTGCTGATTGCTGTAGCTGGATTTGTGTGTAAGAAATCGTTAAGGCATTCAAAATACGGTAAAAAGGCAATTCTGTACAATCAAATATTAGTTAACCATACTGTAGTAAGACTTGGAGTCGTCGTAATCTAGTAGGTAGTGTGTTGGCCACGGTTCAAACCCAGGTCAGACATCTCCAGCAGATTTTTAACAAACCCTGAGAATAATAAAAGTTTCCCAAAGATCTGTCGTTTAGATAAGGCTTTAAACAGTAGGTCGCGACACTTTTATATAAAATTAACACACATAAGACAAGTGGTGTGATCCGTTAGGTTGTAATGATCAATTTGTATGTATGTAATAGTAGTATACTTGCACTAGCAAGTTACGATATCCTTTTGCATGCCAATATTAGTATACTTGTTGATGCATAGTAAGTAGACTTAAGATCTTGTAGAAAATGATGATCCACTGTAGGCAACAATGCAAGTTCTTCTGACATTCAGTTCTCTACATCTTCTTTTCGTGCTGTACAGATACACCATTTGAAGGTGTGACATCAGTTTCTATATTCGTCACCTCTCGCATGATAAAGCTTTCATTCAACATTTTAATTTTATCGTATCTAAATTTTGGGCATCAGATGCATAGTTCATAAGACTACTGAATTACTGCAGCGTCTGTTAGGCAGAAGTGTCGGCAATATGGTTTGTAGAGAAAATTATTGTGGAAAAAAATGTCTTCAAACGGAAAATGAGCACACTTTTCGATAGCCAGAGGGCTATCAGAGCATTGGGTTCTCATGCAAAGAACTCCTAGATGAGATATAACTGTCGCAGATATCTTAACGAGGTAGCGGATGGATATGATGTTTGTATCTCATGGGTATAGGATATACAGACGGCGCACTACCATCAAACTCTCTGATGAATCCTTAAGATTTGGGATCCCTTTCGCAACCTACAAACATATAATTGACAATGCAATCGCAATGCATTGTCAACAATAGATAAGCGGCTTTGGATACGGGTAGAACGGCGTAAAAAATCTGGCCAAGGCTGGACAGAAGGCAGACACACCAGTTCTGCTTAAACTCCAGAGAAACAGTATCAGAACTGTTGTCAGGATTATTACTGGGCATTACATTATAAGAACGCATGCGAGGTACTTTGAACTTGGACACTTTGCAAATGACTTCTCTAGAATTTGTGGATGTTAAGAGGATAAGGATGATACGATTCTTCACCTACTGTGTACACGGCCGGAAATTTGTCAGAGGATAAGGAGACACCTGGGTGCCTACTATATGGATGGTCTGGATGAACAGTCATGCATTGATATTGACAGTCTGAGTCGTTTGATCTAAAGCTCTATTTGGTTCAGAGACTAGGGGAAAATGGAAAACTGTGGTATCACAATGAGTTTTATGTGTGGCCTATGTATGGAGACAGCTGTTGCCACTTATATACCTACCTACCTAGGCATTAGCTAACAGTTTTCGAAATATATTCGTTTAGTCTGTGATATAATAGAATGTAGATTTGGTGTTGTCACCTTTTTTGCTAGTCTCATTATTATTTACTCCTAAAGGTTTTTGTAGAAAAAATTTCTTGAGAGACAGTCGCCGAAGAAATTTTTTTTAAAATTTCTGTGGTTGGAACCATGGCCTTATGTTTTATAGGGCAACACACATACCTTGTAGACTAAGGCGAATAAATACACTAATCATGATAACAAACGCTGCTAGAATTTTGTAGTTTGTCATTACGCTTTACATAGAATTACGATTTTTACCGTTGAATAGGTGTTGTGAGAACTTTTGTGCAGGACATGTCATGCATGTTTGCCACGTATGTCATGTCCTGGATTGTAATCGCCCATTTTTCTTATTGAGATGAAGACTGAAGGGATACTTTTACTATTGGAATAGGAAACTGTGGTATGAATTGAAGTTAGTTTTTTTTTTCACGGCCAATAACATATCTCAGTTACAGTTGAACATTAAGATCCTTCAAATATTTTGGTAAACACTGCAATTGCCTGTAAGTCTAAGGATTTCTAAGCCGATTAGTGGATTCAGTCTATGTTCAGAAACTAGTCTTTTGCCATTTGCTAAGTAGATTTTGGTTGAGTGTTGAGTAGACTGCTTTATATTTTCATTTTATTTAATGATTTTTCTTTTTTTTTCTTCAATTTGGTTTGTTAATCAATTAGTTTAATGAATAGAGTACTAGCTGCATGTAAGAAAAAAGCAAAACAAACAAATAATATGATAATACGGTTCCATATGTTTTGAAATTTTGAAATTCAATTTGTAAAATTTAATTTTATTTTATAGCTTCCCTATCTCTCCATTATTTAAAATGTTTTTTTTTAAATGTTTATAGTTTATTCAATAAATTAATCAAATCGTGTAATATCTCGCAGATAAATCAGCAGAAGACTATTCTTTTTGGGCGATGGGCATTTTTCTGAAGAAATAATTTCCATTATAATGTTAAACACGTAGAAAAAATTTACTTTAAGATTATTTTTCCTTTTTCTTCTTCTGTTTTTTTTTTTTTTGGTACATTTGCAGCCTATGTACCAAAGAAAATAATGGCTTTGCTAAAAAAAAAAAAGAAAAAAGAGATTCAATATGTGTGAATTCATGGCTTTTAAAATTTTCTTTCCATTACGCCATCTCTTCTCCAAAAAAAAGGAAAACTTCCGTGCAATTTCAATTAAGCTTTTATAACATGCAGAATGATAAAAAGGAGAAGGCAAAAAAAAGCTGACTGACTACAACCTTTCAGACTTATTCACGAACAGAAAGAAAGGAGCAACAAAAAAAAAAAAAAAAAAACAAAGGGGACCCAAAGTATGCAAGAAAAAAAATGTTCATACAATCAAATTAGAAATGCGGCCCCATCGACCAAACATTTTACTTTTCTATTACAGCCGATATATTGTATGTAAACCCATAAGGTTTTTGCAAAAAAAAAATGTCCAAAAAACAGTTTTAAGGCATGTACACACGTATGTATGTATTTTGCAATATGCTGGCACACGTGTTTGTATTTCATTTTGTTAAGTGTTTTGAGTACTTAAAAATAAATTGCTTTTACTTTGCTTACACATACATATGTATGCACATACATATATTCGTTATTATTTTAACCATTTTGAACAGATCATAAAAATGCATAATAAATGCCATTCAATAATATTTTTCTACGTACCCACGATGAAATACAATATTGACGTTTGATTTTTTAAATCATTACAAAATATATTGAGCAGCTGTATTGTTATTAATAAAAACAATTCTTTTTTGAAAAAAAGCCATTAAAATTACGTCACTTTTCATAAGTAAAAGAATTTTTTTTAAAAACTTTTTCCAGACTAGACCGCTAAGAATATGTCCCTTCCCACTAGAAATGATTCTCTGTTATATATTGCTCTTCAGAATCTAAAACGAAGGATTTTTGGTCATCCAAAGTTTATATTCCCGGCAATAGTGAGTTTTAGCCATTATTGCATCGAAGTGAGTTCGAAATTTTAAAACGACTGCCAATATAAGCTAATATAACTTATCTTATTTAGAAAATTCTAATAATTTTTATCACAATTTGAGGACGCGTTTTATAGTACAAACAGAAAGCTAATGAAATAAAAAACTTATATTCATAAAGGGTTTCCTAAAGGCCTCCAAAATATTTTTATAAAATTTAAAAACGCTTTTAACCATAGAAACCGTCATTTATTCCTGGGTGCCATACATAATTGGTCAGTCTCGATAGCTTCTGATTGTGTGTGTTAATTATTACTCCTAGGGCCCTTATTACAGCTTGCCTTTAACTAAAGGAAAGATTTTAACAGGCAGATAAATTGTTGTTCGTTATTATAAGTGGCCAATAAGATAGAAGTAAGCGTTAAACTAAAGGGAGGATCATCCGACACTGCTATATTTTTTAAAATGTTAACTTTATTTTATCTGTAGGTTGTAATAACGAAAAGAATATAAAGTTAACTTTAAAGTTCACTTTTGTTAAAGTTACCTTTAACTAAATCTAACTTTAACGGCAAGTTGTATTAATGGCCCTTAATGTTACAAACATCAGAATGCGTGTTTATACGAATCAGCTGCAATGTTATACATATGTACACTGAGCGTATATGTAATATTAATTCTTTATTAAGTATACGTAGTGTGTGGCATATGCCAATTCATTTAAATCCACTCTTATTTTAGCATAATACATAATCTATTTAAGATTTTATTAATTTAAGTATCGAACTATATAAGCTTCAGTCTATGATACCAACAATGTATGCAGCATTCTACAATTCTTAGACGACCAACAGTTTAAAGTCGGCTCCGAATGACAGATTTTTGTGAAACTTTTCATTGCCATTTTATTTACACTAAGAGGTTTTGCCAAAAACCTGCTTAGATGAAATCGCCGAAGAAATATTTTTTTTCGTATTTCGTTCTGATGTACGTTTGTAGGCAATAAAACTTAATTAATTCGAAATTTTCTAAACTGCGAACTAATAGTCCCACAGATTTGAAATTCACACCCTTGTCTTTCGTCAGTATTACGACCTGTCTTCTCCCTTTACCCATAATGTGTGTGTCAATTTTGTTCATGATTGAATAATACTAATGGCTCAAACTCTGTGTGTTGATCTTTAAACTTTTCAGGCCGCCTTGAAAGTGGTGATCAATATGAGTGTGATAACTCATGCATGGGTGCCACGACTGTCTGTTCGAATACTGTCTGGTGCCAAACTAATATTGAACTCATCATTTTTATATTTTTTTTGAAGTATTTAATTTATTACTCTTTTTATTTAATAATAAATCGATAAATATTCATAATTAAAGAAATTTTGTGCACAAAAAAAATTTTTTTTTGTAACATAATTGCAATAAATAATCCTCTCAGAAACAAACATTCATTCAATTATATTTCAACATGTAAATCCATTATTTAAATAATTTTTGCTTTTTTTTACTTAAATTTATAATTATTTTGCCAAAGGCCAACTCAATTATAACTTGTAACCTATGGGAAAATAAAAAAACAGAAGAAAATGAAATGAATAAACAACGCAATTGCAGCCTTTAAGGTAACTTTTTGGTTATTTTGTTCTTTTCAAAAATTTTAATGCGTTTGGGTATTATATTCAGGTTAACATGAAATAAGTGCGATATTATTGCAAGTGAATTGATTGGAGAATTGTTTAAAGCTGGATTTCATAGAAAATAAACATTTTTTTTCTGATGTTAAAAAGTTAGTTTTTCATTTGAGATTACCACCACATGCATCGGTTTAATCATAATGCAGATTGCCTTAAAAACTTTACAAATAAATGGTTTTAATGACGACAGTTAATTTGTTGATAAACATGTTGCTTAGAACATAATAGTTTTGCACCGTGGATTGGTTAATCTTATGCTGTGGTACTTCTAGTTTAGTGGTTACAACGTCACTGGCACAGTAGTTGTCATTGTAGGTAGGTAAGTAGGTAGCGGTAGCCGTTCCCCCAAGGAATTCGGATGGACGCACTTAGACTACATGGATTCTATTATGATAACACAATCTAGATCAATTATATCTAAGTCCTGGAGCCATTTAAAGCTTCCATTAAACCGACTCAAACTGCCGATGTCAAGGTTTACAAATTACCGAGATCGATCGATGAAGTAGGCACCAAGATGTTTCTGTTTCCTAAGACATAGTCACGGCTACGCTCCCAGTAGGCGAATAACTGTCTCATCTTCCTCTTTATCTCTGCAGCTTCTACAGAAATCATTTGCTAGGTATCTCAGATCAATGCGCTTCGCGTGCTTACCGTCAATGCAAAGCCCCGTAATGCAAACGACAGCAACATTGAGAATACTGATTTGGAGATTAAGCAGCCTTGACTAGATTTTTTGCGCCGTTATGCCCGTATTCGAAGCCGTCCACCTACGCGGTTGACAGAGGCTGTGACCTCATTGTCAATCGTGAGCTTACAGGTCCCCAAGTGCACTCCAATAGTCAAAAATTCGTCAGAGAGTTCGTTGGTCCTGCAATAAATGGGGAGTTCAGCAGCTCTACAGTTACCCAGGATATCATTATGTCTCGAGACCCAAATGATGGAGACATCATATTCTTTCGACACCCTCTTAAATGGCCAGCGGGTGTTGTAGACCGTTCTGGAGCCCAGTGCCCTAAAAGCTGTCTAGCTACCAGAGAGTACAGTGATATTCCGATTATGGATATTTGCAGCCCCTCACTATGTACGTTTAGCTTTGGTTGCTACGTAGCAGAGATCAGCAATAAGTATTCAAAAAGATGAGCAGATTCGCTTCATACACATAATTTCTGATACTTATACGCATTCCTTCTTATTTTAATGTCATATAGCCTCTGCTCATATTCACTTCATCATAGTCGTACTTAACAACACGTATGATGTTGTTGATTTCTACTCTCTAGGACTCAACATCTACAGGAATCATAAACTAAGTATGAATCGCTTACGAACACTAAACTACTCAGTAGAATATTGGTATGCGTGCTCTACTTGCTGTTGTGTGTTTTATGCTTGTGTGTCTTTTTTCTTCTTTTGCAAATGCAACAATAATTAAGACTGGTAAGATTGATGAACGATTCGAGTCATACAAGTACTTGTCTAAAGTTATGAATCTAAATGAGTAGGTATGAGTTCGATGTCAACGTTGTACGCATACTCATTTCAAACTGTACTTATAATTCAACGTTGCAGTGAGTACGAATGAGTCATAGCAGTTATATTTCAATATTGTTGACTCACTTGTATTCAAAATTTCATGAGTGCTTATGAGTAGCAACAAAATGATTCATTGCCGATCTCTTGCTATGTATATTCAACGTGTATTGGTACAGAGTCTATGTGGATCCACGAATCCGCGGCCGATAAAACTCATCAAACAATATGAATTAAAGTTATGCCGCTTATTTCGATACATTGTCTCAAAGTGTGTTGGTTTTATTATTTCAATAATCATTCTAAAATGAATGCTACATTGAGTTAACAATAGATTTCAATTGACATAAAACCCCTTTTTATTCATATAATATGTGTAGCTTTAGTTGAATCAAAAATGTTTTTGAAAATCTTTTATGCTTTTTAGTTAAACAAAGCAAATAAAGAGAATCTATTATGGCCATACCACATAACATATCGAATGTGTGTGTGTGTGTGTGTTATATTTCATGGTTATTTATTCAATTATTTAAACCACTTTTGTAACAAAATTTAACTTAATTGAAAATAAATACAAATTGCGTGTTTATCTTTCATTTACTTTTTTTTTTGTGTTGCTTAAAAATTATTAACGAGTTAGGATCAATAAGTGAACGAATGAATTTCAATAGGAAGGGATTTCATGTGATAAATGCTACTTTATAGGCTACACAATATGTGCTTAGGAATGCTAGAATTAGCCCTAGTTTCTTCTACTAGGCATAGTATGTGTGTTTTAAACATGAGTTGCTGAACGTACAGTTTAAAGTCGACTCTGAACGACAGATTCTTGGAGAAAGTTTTCATGGAAATTCTATTTACTCTCAGAGTTTTTGCCAGAAATCTGCTGAGTTGATATTTATCAACTATGCTCTCTCATTGACATATGTTGCGGCATAACATACTAATAACCAAGTTAATATTACGAAATAAAATTAACTTTTTAGAAACTTTTCACACTGTCCACCAGCATTGGCGGTGTGGTGCATGTGTAATATAATATAAATTGATTTGAATGAATGCCTAAACAAAAATTACGAATAGAAAATTGAGCGAAGGGTAGAAAACAGAAAATTCTCAACTTCATTGGATAATTTCAAAAATTAATTCGAAATAACTGAATGGCAATAACAAAAATCCGTACACGAGTGTTTATTCAGTTTTCAAACAAAATGTTTTGTAAAATTTTATTTATTTAAATAAAATATCAATTTATTTAAAACCGAAAACCGACTATAGATACTGAAATATAATATAATAGCAGTCGAACAAATAATTGTTAAATAGAAAATAGAAATAGGAAAATAGAAGAACGAATAATAGCAACAATAACCAATCAAAGCCAAAATTTATACAATTGAAATAATCAAATCCATTGAAATTTGACACATTTATGCCTGACAGAATGGATTTTTATTTATTTATTTATTTATTATTTATTTATTGTTATCCTATGTTTTTTTTTTTTTTTTTTTTTTTTTTTTTTTTTTTTTTTTTTTTTTGGAATTTTTTTTTTTTGGAATTTAACTAGGATTACAAATCTAATTAAACGTAAAACGCTATCCAGTCGAATAGAAAATTTGAAAAAATTAAAAAAATTAAAAAAAATTTATTTAAAATGCTTAACGTGTGCATTTTCGAAATTTAAAAACCATAATATGTGTGGAGTTTAATTTTAGTTTTTAAATTCTATAAAATATAAAGAAAATTATTAAAATTTGTATATTCTTTCACATAATTGTTGCTAAATTAAAAGATTATTTTTAAAAATCGTACTTTGAAAACCATTTTCTTAAATTTAAACCAAAATCAAATTAAATTTATACCCAGTACACTAAGCCACACCACCATATTTAAGCAGCTGTTAAATCTCCTTTTGTCGCCAGTGTGTTTGCTGAGCATTGATTCTTCTTTTCACAGCAAAAAAAAAAACCAAAAGACCACAATGTAAACACAGTAACGAAAGCAACATTGGACCACATGCGAATATAAACAAAAATCAACGCTTATCATTAGGCACATCGGCAATAGCATACAAATGTGGGAGGATATACTATAAGCCCACGTATTCCCATATGTATGCGTATATAGAACATATAACCTTTATTACATACACACATAGATATAAGGACTAAATATAAAAGATAAAAATATATACAGAATTTAAAAAAAAAGAAAAAAAAAACAAAAACAAAAATAAAATAAAATAAAGTGTGAAAAATAAAAAAAACAACAACATTTTATTGAAAGTGAATGTGTTGTAACTGATGCCTCTGCAGTAGTTTTTGTTGCATATGTGTCCTCAATGTTAAATAATAATTTGTCCTTTAACTACAGGTATTTAGCTTGGTGTGGGTTGGTTTTAAAAATAATAATAACAACAACAACAACAACAACAACAAAAAAAAATAAATAAATATTTCTAGCTCAGATGTGCATGAGTAACAAAAACATAGACATACTCACATATGCTCATGTATGCGTACGAGTATGTGCCCCATATGCCTAATGATGGCCCATATATGCATGTAGCTGTGTATGTATATATTTTTATGCATAGGATATGCTCTTCTGTGGTATGTGAGCAAAAAAAAGAACGAATTTTTTGTCACGTGGTTATTTTTTTCTTTTGTTTTTAGGGAATTTCTGTTTTTGATATTCAATTCAGATTCGAAACTAAACTTTAAAAAAATGCAATTTCACTGAAATATTCTCACCCGTATTTTAAATCAAGGTTTAAAAATCGATGATCTATTTTAATGTGAAATTTCTCAGACCATATGTTACGCCTAATAGGTATTGCTTTTGATCTTACGTTTAAATAATAAGCGATATTATTAACCTAAATCGAAGAACTTAAGTTTACTTACATATTTTTATGATAACAGATAGAATAACACGACAATGATTGTAAGCCAATTTCTTTTGTTTACAATTCACTTCTAAAATTCATAAAATTTTTACCATCATTGTTGTATTAAAAATTCTAAAATTCATAAGGATTTCAGCATACAAGCGATAGACGGCAAATGTTTAATATTCAAAGAAATTCTTGAAGTAGTTTAAATTTGATACAAATCCTCTGGTTTTTAAAATTCTAGATTATCGTGGCCATATTCGTCTTAAAAACTGGGACATCAGACTTTACTCTCAACTCTACACAAATAAATTAATATTGCCGAGTATAAGTAACTAAATCTAGTTCTGGTGATACCCAGCCGTAAATAGATTTGTTCACCTATACATCTATACATACATAATTTTCAATTGTAACCCTGGAGTCAGAATTACGATCTGGCTTCTTACATCATTTATGTTGTGTGTTATGAAGCCGCCGTGGTCTAGTAGGTAGTGTGGTGGCTTATTAGACGAAAGGCCAGGGTTCGAATCCCCCGTCCAGACATCAAAAACAGAAATATGAAAAAATGCTTCCTTCGGCACTTCCTCTCCAGCAGATTTCTGGCAAAAACTCTGAGAGTAAATAAAATTGCATGAAAGTTCTCCAAATCTGCCGTTCGGGAGTCGACTTTAACACTGTGTAGGTCCCGCAACTCATTGTATAACATTAACACACAACATAATGGGTGTGGAGAAGGCTAGGCCGTAATCCTGACTGAAGGGTTGTAATGGTCAATTATGTATGTATGTATGTATGTGTTAATTCTATACATGAATTGCAGGACCTGCAGTTTAAAATCGACTGCAAGCGACAGAAACTTTTGAAGAAATATTTTTTAATATTCGGGGATGGCTACGCGTTTAATAAGTCATATACGAGGTGTGATTCAAAAATAACCGTTATTTTCAAATTTGATGAGTTACGTATGTTCGATTCTAGCATTTTTCCTGTTGGTACACATGTCTGTACACATGTCTATTACATATGTTAACAATATCAGCCATTTTGGAATGTCAGTTTGTTTTTGACAGATAAAAAGGTTAGTCTTGTCTTGGTAAGCTCTTCGATTTTTTACTATTCGAAAAAAATGAATCAAAGAAACTGTACTAAGTTTTGTGTAAAAAATGAAATTAAATGTGCATGGACATTTGAATTGTTGACTTTGACGTTTGGCGAGTCTACTATGAGTAGAATACAAGTTCAGTTGTGGTATAACCGGTTTAAAGAAGGCCGAGAAGATATCAATGACGATGCTCGTCCTGATCGCCTGAGCATGTCAACAACCGATGAATCAGTATTAGTGCGGCAGCGAAGATTGTTTCAAAACTGCTAAATTTTGAGCAAAAACAACATCGCTCAGGAGATGTTGAACGTTGTCAACGACGATTCAGATTTGCTCAAAAAGCTCAAAAAAACTGGTTACGAATCATGGGTGTATGGCTATGACATTGAAACCAAAG
>QOCX01000850.1:0-20548 GCA_005959815.1 Sarcophaga bullata
TTCATATTGTCTTATTGTTAATAATGTATCATCGATAGTTTTATTGCACAAAGTATTAACTGACGATATAAAGGAATTTAAAGCGTTAAGTAGCAGTTCACCATTTTTCGTTAGAGATCGTTGGGTTTCCGAGTTACAACTAAATTCCTTTTGTACATATGGATTTTTGTTTTTGTGCTAAACCAACAAACGCATCAGCTAAAGGATGCTGGGCAACCACAACTTGATGAAAATGTAAACTAAATGCTCGCGCCAAATGTAAAATTGAAAGATATTTCCGTTAGGTTTCACGTAGATGTTCGATTTGAGCTTCCAACTCTGAACCTTAGTTCGTTGGAATTAGCCAAATTTTTCAAGGATTATCTGTTTATATTATAGAATTTATTGAAAAAAAAAAATGAAATTTACCGCGTTGCAATTGATGGAGGAACTGTAAAGCTACTACTTTTTACGTGCTTTGATTAGCGTATATGGACAGTCTGTTGTTGGTGTTGCAATACGGCAGTAAGTATATTAATGCCTTTCTTTAAAATTTTGCTCCTTTATTGTACTTTTCGGTACTGAAGTTACTCTTTTGCCTGATTTCTTACTTAATTTCCACTATATCATTTCGGCTGTTAGTAGTCATTCTTTGATTAGAAAGTGGTGTCGAATTCGGCTAAAGGACTTTAATGTTTTTTATTTTATCTTTTATTCTTAATTATCGTTTTTTGGTTAACTAAATATTGAAAGAGAATCTCTTTTATGTAAGTTATCGTTTTATACTATGAAGTAATAGAACCGGTAAGGGAGACAACGGATTCATACATTCACTTTACCATATTGGAGGCCTACTTTTGCATATCTTCCTTTGGTCAATTTGCTTCAGTACTGTTCTACTGCTCATATACCTTAGAATTATTGGAGAAAATGAAGTCTTGTGGCAATAAACATTGCTCTTAGTTTCGCAGATTCGTAAGAAACACAAAGGATATTCAATGCGTTGTGCGTGTTTTAAAAAAGCCTTGAAAAATATTGTGTATTGTGATTAAATGTTTTAATTTTATTTTCTTGACTTTGTTGCATTTCAATTTTTGGTACAGTTTTTGGCGATATATTGATTGCCTTACTCTGAGGCTTTTGTTCAATACTGTTAAAAACATTCATATCTACTTAACGTACAGCAAAATTAAAAGCAAATGTTTTCTTTTTCCATAAACAGGAATTAAACAATTACCTGATTGAGCAAGACAACTATATTTCAGTCGCATTGTCACTTGCAACTATAAATTTTTAGCTGCAATGCAACTAAAGTTTTGTTGCAAGGAAATAAATAATTTTGTAACCAACTTCTGAAGAAAGATCACCGAAATAGGAAAATATAATCAAGTTCATAGCTTATCCGTTCTTTTTTATGTAGTACTTAAATTGTACTTAAATAAAAAATAATCGAAACCATCAAAATCTACACATCTTACACAATGAACAAAAAAAAAAAAAACAATTTTGGTTAGACATAACCAATAACGGGCAACAATGTTTCCAATATGCTCATAAATCTCCTATACTACACACAATTGTACAGTGGTATGTATCTATAAGAATTTTTTCTAATATGAGAACACAATCGTCAGTGATAACATATGATGACGTCAAAAGTATCTTTGTAAACATTATGTAATATTCGTCATTCTCTTATTTCCTTCATTCTTTTGAATGAAAATATCTACATTCATACTTTGCTCTCATTCATAACTTCGATTTAAGTGAAGCAAGGTGTGGCTTATAATAAAAGGATTTGTGTATATAGAAAAAGTTACAGATGCATATGCATTTAAAAGTTTATGGTAGGTGTTGCCATCGGAATAATTAAATGATGTGCCTTTTTACCGTACTATTTTGCGGTGAACTTAAAATGAACGATTGAGAGAAAGCTCTACCTCATTATGTTATTTTTTATGGGATCTTTTTTAATTGAATTTTAAAGCTTAATATTTATCAACGCAGAACATTTAGCTACAAACCTAATTCTTATGTACTGATATCAAAAGTACATATGCGAATAAGTTTTATATTCTATTTGTTAATAAGAAAAGCTAAAAACGTATTTGTGTTCCTTATAGTAGTTCTAATAATAAATATATATAAATATCATCATTTAATGTGTAAACTATTATGTTTTAACTCGTAATACATCTTATCATAAATAACATAACTTTAACATTGCATTCCACCATATTACCCTTTTGTAAACAAATGGTACTATTCTAAAAGTTTACTCAAATTTACAACATTTCTTGCTAAGCAATGTTTAGTTTTGACATCACTAAGCTAATGTATACTGTCAACTATTTATTATAAGAAAAATGAACGGACATAATATAATATTTACTTTACCAATTTTGAGTTCTTAAAACTTATATAAACCCTATGAGTTTAATTATTAATGTTAAATATAAATTATTTTTTATAATTATATGCTGCGTAATAGTTATTATTGGTTAAACTTTATCATTTTCACTAAGGAAAATAATGAAATTATCACGAAGAAGATAATAGAAATTATCTATTAGCGACTCAAGTCATTTTAAAAGTTGCTTCTGTAACAAAGTACAATTTTGAAATGTAAATAAAATAAGGAATATAAACCATGAAATATTTTCGTTTGTCCAAATACATGGACGGGTTTTCTTTTCTTTAATATTAATTTGTTTTAAGTTGGCAACACTCGTAATACTTTATGATTAATAAACACAACTGCCACTAACGTAAAACATTTTTTATCAATCAATTTTAAGAGAAAAAGAAAAGAAAAAAAACCGATGGATGTGGGTTCAGTTTAAAGATTGGTGGTATTCATTTCGCGTAAATTCACAAAATTTGATTGAGCGACAATATTATAGATATTTTAATTAAAAAATAAAGAAGATATTCGTTTGTTTAAATTGCTTGGTATTAAATTCTGCTCGACGCTGAGGTGTTTTTTTAAAGAATTAAAAGCCTGATGGTATAAAAATTGAAAAACAAATTCCAATTGGAGACAACATTAGAATTGTTTCTGCTAGAAGGAAGGGAAAATTTTTGTTTTCCAAAACGTAACAAATGATGATCTTAAATTTAAAGCAAATAAGAATATGGAAAATTTTAATCCGATTGTGAATTAGTATGCGAGAGTGCGAAATAATGAAGAAAAGAACGAAGAAAAATTGAAAGTAAAATTACAAAAATATTGTTAATTAATATTGAATAACAAAATGAAAAAAAAATAACAAAGTTTTATAAGATTCTATACCTGAATAATACTTTTTAACTGAGGTACATTTTTAATCTATTGAAATAATACTACATACACAATTATAATATGCACATACGCTACAGAAAAAGAAAATAAATGACAAAAGCAAATAATCACAATATAAAAGCGAAGGTTGGTTTATCGGTTATTTCACTTGATTTTTCTTTTGCGTTTTTAAGCAACAATAAATACAAATAACATGATCCATGTTATTAAACCGGTATAAATATACTTTTTGTAGACCTTTGATTAAATAAGAATAAAAGCTCTATGAGAAAGAAATTTATCAGAGCTCCGTCATAGGACTGTAACAGAGTAAATAAACAAATATAAAAATTTGATGCCTAACTGACCCAAATTAATTAAAAGTATTTTGTATTAAAGAATATACACACACTTATGACCTAATGAACGAACTTAATTCCAAATTGCATATCACAGTTCATAAAAAAGAAATTTTTGTTCTTATATTCAAATAATGTTAACCAGATTATTTTTTATATTAGATATGGTTTAAAAATCTGTCTAATATTTGTTTTAAAATTATCTCAAACGTGACTTTATGTGACGCATCAGAATTGTTTTCTAGATAATACGATAAATAGTTGCAATTATTACAAATTGTGAACATTTTAAAATGCTTTGGGTGCCATGGTGGTGTAATGGGTATTGTGTTAAGCTATTAAAGAGAGGGTCGTAGATGCTCGATTCCCACGGTAGGCTCTGGTCTGTTACACCACACAGAACAAAAGCATACGTTACTCCGCTCGATATAATTTGTAATTATATTTTAAATAATACGATTTGAAATGTACCAGAACTTGGTGCATTTTATTACAAACACCAAACCCATACTTTTGCTAAGGAGTACAAACTGTTTTGTGTAAAACTGAGTGCCTTAAAAGAATTTTGATATCGGCTCAAAAATTTTAATTCATATTAAATAAAATAGAGTATTTTAAGATGAATTGTATTTCTAAGGCCCACCGAAACAAGGTCGTTTCTGTTTAAAAAGAAATATTTTTTTTATATTTTGCTAATAGGTACCTTAACAATAAGAAGTGAAAAGCACATTTGTTACTACATATTTTATTGAGCTTTATCAACTTACATTAAAATTATATTTTATACATACCAATGATCTTTAGAAAATGGACTTATAATTATTATAAATACCGAAATTATCAATAAGAGAACATTATTTTAATAAAAATTTTATTAAACTGCGTTGTAAATTTTGATTCACTATGATCCAGAAACAAAGACTAAAATAGTGAAATTACAAACATAATAGTTAATTAAAAATAATATAAAAAGCTTAAGACTGAGTTAATTTAGAGACTTTTAAATACCAGGTAGGCAGGTTGAAAGAGAGGAGACCGACCAAGGGTCTCATGCCAATTGGCATAAGCCTAAGCTATCATGTAGGCCATTAGGAATACTACCTTACTTTCTTTAGGAAGTCTGTATATCGTACAAAATTCCTTAACCTCTCCCAGTACATTTCTCTGAGATGAGTTATGTCAGGTATAGTTTCATCATCAAAATATTTTCCACCATGCCAATACATACCTGAAAGTACGGTCATTAGCGTGCACAGGTCTGCCTTAGATAAATAATATGTTTTTCTGTCAGACTTAAGAAATAACCTATCAAGATAATATACTAATAAAAATTGAACTTTACTAACAGTATGTTAACTTTTGCTTATTATTTTTTTATTCCAGAACTTATAAAAACTATAAACAACGTCTAAACTCTGCATTGCTATTTAAACATGGCCATATATATTGGTCCTGTAATTGCACATGTAATAAATCCCAATAACAAAATTGTAACATACTTTCGTTTTCAAAGGCTGTATAAAGATCGCTCTTACAAAGATTATTGTGCTCGATAAAAAAAATTCGTCTATCATTTTTTTTTTAAATTCTAGTATTATAGGTGTTAATATGTGAAATATACCCGTATAGCCGAAATTATGCGAATTACTTTATATATTAATTTTTTTTCTGTTGTCAAAATAAATAAATGCCTTACGAGTTATTAAAAACGTATGTATACGCCATCAAGTTGTTAATAACATTATTTAAAGTTAATTTTTCGTGTTTAAAGTTTTCGGTATATATAAAATAATATAAAATATAAATATAAAGTATAAAAGTGAATTACAACATTTATCGAAATAATATACTATGTTAATGTGTAAAATTTGATATAGAGAGTAAAATGAAAATTACATTGTTCGTTCGAATTTCGGAAGTGGGCATCATAATATATTAAATTTAAATTCCTGTTTGAATCTGAGTTTAAATCTAATCACAAAATTAATAAAAAATTATATTTACACTGTGTTTGAAAATGAACTGCAAATGAAAATGAGCTATTTGTTATTAATTATTATTAACACTATATATCCAGACCGGAATTTGTAGCACCATCAACAGGAAAATCGAAGAAGTAAGCGCTTAAAGATTGTTTGTGTTATTTACAACAATTTTAAATTCGATTTATTTTAAGCTTTTACACTATAGCAAATTTGGATTAAATTCTAATATAATATTAGAAAAATGAATTCACCAAAGCAAAATTATAAAGTTCCATCAACAAGTAAAGTATCTGTGGATAAGTTATTACGCGTGGGATGTTATGACTTGGAAAAAACTATTGGAAAAGGAAACTTTGCTGTTGTGAAATTAGCTTCAAATATCATTACGAAAACAAAGGTAAGAACAAAATGTATTTAATTTGCGTAAAGTTCAGTAAAAGTGCTAAAAGTAGATAAATATATGTAAAATCTAATAGATCAACTTTAGGTAAAACTAAAATGTTTCTATATAGATATATATATAATATGATAAGAAGCATTCGTTGGTCAAAATTTAGTAATATTAAAATAATAATGTGACAAATTCGGTCAGAAAAAGTAGAACACTTTATGATTGTCTTAAAATAGTAAAAAAAAAATTTGCACCCTCACTAACATAAATATCGGTATTAACAAAATATCGGTATTAAAAATGAAAGAAGTGCCGCTTTTACCAAATGTGCGAATTGGCTGTCGTGCCACAAATGTTTAAGGGTATTTCCATTTGTTTTTGTACACTTAATATTTTCTCAACATTTCCCTTTGTATTCGAAAAGTAGAATTCTCGTGGAAGAAGGTGTGGGGAATCACTCAGCTCAAATACTTTATTGTTCATATATTTCAAAGTTTTCGGGTTTTATTTTCATCAATTTTTTTTCTTTCCTTTCACGCAGTTTTTAAACTTTAAATGTCTTAAGAAAATATATTTATTCATTTTCTTTGTGATTTCAATTTACAAGCGCTTATTAAGATACAGTTAGGTGGGTAGGTGAATAGGCTAGCGTACATGTATTTTACATAGAAACAAGACAAATTTACGCAGAGGGCACTTCACCCATTATAATCGTCCTAAGGAAAGGAAATGAATAAGATGAAAGAGGTAGATGAAAAGAAAGAGAACACGCTGATTTATCAAAACCCAGAAGTAAACATGTACATATAACAATCCAATCTATACTCCCAACTTTTCTTTTCCTTTTCCTTCATCATTCTTGCTAGCCTTTAGAGGTAACAGATTCGACAATTAAGACCAACCAACAATCAAGTCGTCCCCTGAAGGTGAACATAATCTATCGATAGCATCAGCCATCTAGTTCATTAGTATATCACTAAGTCACGAGACCCAGCAAACAAATCCGATCTAAGCCAAAGCTCGGACCTTAGAAGCTCGTAGCAGTAATGATTTACGCCATGCAGACTCAACAGCCCTCAAAGCAAATAAGTGACTTTATCAACTACGGTCTCAACAGCCTTCAAGATAGCAAAAATATCTGCCTAAACTACGCTACGGTCATCATTAAAAGAGAAGTACTATCCAATCCGCTGTATCTCCATCTAGCTCCTACCCATCCATAAAGATGGGTATACAGTTTTGCCCAGTACTCTATCTGGGGTGAGAATCCGCAACCCAGGCAGAAGCACTTTATAAACGATTGTTCTATCAAGAAGGCATTAAATTTTTCTAGTAGTAAGACGTTCAATATAACAGAGTATCCTTCAAGCGTACGGCACAGCATGCCTCATATTGTTTGTCATGCAGGTCAGGAAGAGCAAAGTATCAAGAGCATCCCAAGAACAATTCTTCCTCACTCCGCCTATACTCAACGAGGCACACCACCAATCGTTAGCTCCACCAGAAAATCGAAATCACCTGTGTATACCATAACATTAATGCGCCCTACTTTCTAGGAGCCCTAGAATCGGGAGTGTACGGCTCCTTGGGAGTACCCCTGATTGCACGTTTAATATGAAAACATCCGTCGAGATATAGGCCTATAAGTCACTCCATAACTTTCAATAGAAATGAAGAGAACTATATCAGTCTATAATCCCGAGGATTATCATCATTAGGTCTGCTCACAGTGCTTATTTAAAAAGCTCAAATGTGAGAAAAATTATTTTACAAAAAGATTCTTGAATCCAATACATTCGAAATGAATCACTTCCTTTCCTTTTTATAAAGTATTTTAAGTTTTTTGAATCAGATATGTTGTAGTTTACATGTGAAGGAGACGCAATACTTTTTAGCGTAAAAGATATAACCCTATATAATTTTCAATTCTTATTTTTATTTTCCCATTTCTGTAGACAGGATCTTGTGCATGAAAAGCTATTAACTCAAAACAAGGCATTAAAAACGCACTTTCCAGAAAATAATAACGTGATTGTCTTTTAAAAATTTATTTTCATCTGTAAATAAATTAATCAAAATTGTATTTTAAAAAATTAAAAATATCAAACAGTTATATTTTAATCGTTGCTTCCGTATTACAAAGATTTTGAGCATTGTTTTGCAATAGCTTTAATTCAGTATTGTTTTGAAAATTTAATTTTTCAATATCTGCGTTTATGTCTATAACGTGTCCACGAAATGTTCCTATGGAATGTTCGTTTAAATTACCACATTGTATGTACTCTTTAATTTGCTTGATTTTCAATTCCATATTTTTAACTTCTATCCAAGATTGCTGACAAAACTTTTGGAGATTTTTGTCTAGTTGTGTCTTTAGCTGATTAAGTTCCGTAATATCATGACTTACTGACTGATTGGTTTCAAGTATAGATATCATTAAACATGGGGTTTTTATATCGCTTTGGGATTCAGAGAAATTACTAACCTTTAGTTTCATAAGGTTGTATTCAAGAAATTTCTGTTGTGTTTTAAGGCGAGTTATTTCCAAGAGCAAAGCTGTGGATGATTTTGATGATTCAGTTGAAATGATCGTTTTAAGTTTTTTATTATCTGATGCCTTCTCTTTATTCGTAACTGTATCCTTTAAAACTTTTATCCATTTGTTGCTTAGATTTATCATAGTTTTGTTTAATAAGCAGATATGTTACGATAAGTTTGATTGCTTTAAAAAATATTTAAAAAAGTAGTTGAAATGATGTAGTTTGTAGATTAATGAACGCTTTTATTTAAAGTAGAAATGCCAAGTTCCGAATAATTGAAAAATATTTTAAAGGTAACTAATAGATACCGTGTATTTGTTTTTTTTTATTTGCATAGTTACAATGAATTCCATGGCAACTTTTTTTAAATGATTGTATCTTACTAGTTTACATACCTACATCCTATAGAAGAACTCTATGATATGTGAAATAAATTAAAATTATTTTTAAATAGTTATTTCAGGATGTTATATATAGATTAAAAATTGTGATTACAAATTGGTAACTGGTTTGATCATTATTTGGTAGTACCGATGTTGCGCTCAATTCATTATCTCTTTCATGTATATTTAAGATTCCTTTTTGAATATACTATGGCCTCAATTTTTATTTATAAATATTTTACCTGTTTGATTTAATAAACTTTTAAGGATAATGTAAGATGAATTAAGGTTACTAAAAAAAAATTATTAAAGATTAATTTTTTACTTTTTATTTATTCCCTTTTGTTGTAGGTGGCAATAAAAATAATTGACAAAACATGTCTTAATGATGAATATCTTGCCAAGACATATCGAGAAATTTCCATTTTAAAAAAACTACGTCATAGACATATAACTCGTTTATACGAAGTTATGCAATCAGAAACAATGATATATTTAGTTACAGAATATGCGTCAAATGGTGAAATATTTGATCACTTGGTAGAAAATGGTCGTATGAAAGAGCAAGAAGCAGCTAGAGTTTTTACACAGTTGGTGACTGCTGTAGAATATTGCCATTTAAATGGTGTCGTACATCGCGACTTGAAAGCGGAAAATGTACTATTGGACAAAGATATGAACATAAAGTTAGCCGATTTTGGTTTTAGCAATCGTTATGAAGAAGGAAGTCCTTTGAAAACATGGTGTGGTTCCCCACCGTATGCAGCTCCAGAAGTTTTCCAAGGATTAGAATATGATGGTCCCAAAGCTGATATATGGAGTTTAGGTGTTGTTTTGTATGCTTTAGTATGTGGAGCGTTACCTTTCGATGGCAAAACTTTACTGGAACTGAAAAGTCGTGTTGTTACTGGGAAATTTCGCATACCATATTTTATGTCACAAGGTATTTTTATTTGCGTATATTGTGTTTTCCTAATTAATATTTGTGTATACATATTTTCTTATAGAGTGTGAACATCTTATTCGCAATATGTTGGTAGTTGAACCAGATCGCCGTTATACTTTGAAGCAAATAATTAAACATCGTTGGTTAAGTGAATGGATTGTCGAAACTGAGCATCAATGTCGGCAAATAATTCAGCCGTATGTAGTACAATCAAACTCACTTACGCAAAACTGTGGTTCAAGTATTTGCAATTTGGAATCACCTTATAAATCAAACTCTCAAGCAACATCAGTACCTAATTTAGATTCTGTTGTGATGTCTCATATGTTGCAATTGCCTGGTTTAACTGCTGATAAAATTGCTCAATCCGTTCACGAAAATCGTTTTGATAACATTTATGCTGTTTATTATTTACTTTACGATAAACTGCAACAAAAGCGGAGAGAATGTCAAAAAATCCATCAACATACAAGTAGAAGCAGGTATTAATTGAAATATTAAATTAATTAGTCCGTTCAAAGTTCTATTTGTCGAACTATTGACTCCTTTTAGAGACATGTTCATAAATTATTTGTAATAATATTCAAGATTTGCAATTATGTAGTATCGTAATGTATATTAACATACGAACATACAATGAACATTTAACATCAAACCAAATGCACATAATCTAATATTTTGTTGAATTAAATCTCCATTGGTATTAAAGCAAAACTAATTCGAGATGGAAAACTTTACTAGGGCATTAAAATGAGTACGGGGACTTATAATTGTATAAATAATATTTTTATCTACCTTTATGAACTGTTTATAAAAGCAATTCAGTTGGAGTAAATTCTGTTTTAATTTAAGTTATCAAAATTAATAGCATTCGACAGTTGACAACGTTTTGGCTTTGTTTGTAAATAATTTAAAATGATTGTTAATTTGGAAAATGATTGTTAATATGTATGGATAAATTGAAATTTTTTATCAAATTAAATGGGGTGTTTACATTCATTTGACGCTCACTGTTTATGTATGTACCCTAACTTATATTATATAGAATTAAAGGTTAAGGCGTAGTCATTATTATTTTCCAAAATATGGACATTTGTATATTGGTATATAAAATAAAAATACATGAATTAATCGTGATGAGGGTAGTACTAACAATTAATATTAACAATTATTTTCCAAAGTCAAACATATATATCTGTGTATATATTGTATAGAATACCTTCACTCAAAATATATGCGATAACATGGTATAAATTTAATTCAATAAAAAAATCGGAATATGTCTATATTTTTATAATAATAATAGTGGTGTATATAGTTTAATGGCCATATATTTATGCTTTTACATATTTTATATAACATTGTATTTTTAGGTCTCGCACTAGCATTACTACCGGTGTAGTTGATCTTTCAGACCATCAGGAAACTTTAGACCGATTAAGTCCTTTAAATAATATAGGAGTAGCTCAAAAAGGATTAGAATATATGTGGTCTGATGATTCAGTTAATTTAGAAAAATATGGTGATATCGAGCTTGAGTGCTTACAAAGGCAAAATGAGGTAAGTGAATTTTAAATTAAAGTATTGATACAGGATATTAGAATGAGTAGTAATAAATATTTGTTAAAATTTGACAACAGAATGTTGATATGGGCATTTCCACAAAGAGTCTACCGTGAACAAAAAAAATTGAAAGCTATTAAATATACTTTGTTTTATTGTATACACATTATGAGATATTCAAGTGCAAAACCAATCATAAATTTTCTTATTTGAAGATTTCAATAGCAAGTATTCCGCTGTCCCGTGTGATATGCAAAAACAACATTTATAAACATACCTTTGAAAATAAATACAATAAATTAATCAAATATTAAATACAAAAACATATTTTTTGTCAAAAGTAAAAAAAAACACTTGAAAATAATAAATTTTGTGATCTTGATAATTGCATCAAGTCTGATCCGTGCGACATAGTAAAAAAGATAATTAGAAAATAAGAAAAGAATGCGGAATACTAGGCATTATGTACTTTTATTTTTTTGCTATGTTTCTAGTGGGAAGTTATTACGAGGATGGGTCCATGAAATCGAGATTTTTAAGTTAATGCGTATTAATTAGCGAACTACACTGCCTCCATCTATCAGCTGATTCCTGACAGATGGCAGTAGTATGTGTTTGGGATTAGATAATAGGTTAGGTTGAGTATTTGGTAAGGTAGAAAAGTTATTTTTGTATGGTTGCTCAATAAAATCACCTAGTACAGCAAGTCTATTAGATTGCCGTTTATATGGAGGCCCAGGGGTCATAATGATTTAATTGAACTATTAAATGTTTGTATTTTTATTTAAATATCACAAAATACAGCAAATAAAAAATATTATTCAAGAATCACTCTTCACAAGAATTGGAAGAACAGAATCTAAGAACTGTTATTTGAGAAGCTGAGTTATTATATTATATTATTATTAAATATATTAATATATTATATTATTATAGTAATAGAGAAAAGAAGAAAATAGAAACAACCGCACGCTCTGAATGTTAGTGGATGACTAGTCTAATTAAAACAACTCCATAGATTATTATTTTCAAAACAACTTCCTGGCCTTTTTGGCCTGTGCGAATGCTTTGGTTTTTGTCATTATTTTGAAAACTCGCCTTAAAATCTATCGTAGCTTTAATTAAGAGGTTCAATTTGAACAATTGTTAATATAAAAGTATTCTTTTTATTTCAAATTTGTACGGCTGTCCCGTTCGACATGAAGGAAATGCCCATATACAAATATAAAGGTAACCGTACATATTACTACAAATATGCTTAATTGTACTTCTAAATAAAAATTGAATAAACAAATAGACCAAATATCAAAATGATTAAGATTATAGATTTTTTTCACGCTATTTTTAACGTATTATATATTTAAAGAACTACAGTGATAATCAGTCAAACACCACTACTACTTCATCCAATAGCAGTGGTAATACTCGACGACATACTGTGGGACCAGGGGATGTGGCACACGAACAAGCACTTCAAGATCCTCATGTTGTAGCACTGGACTTTAAGTACGAACAGAAAAATAATAAGCAACAAGGAAATAACCCGCCAATTAATTTGCCAATGTTACAAAATCAACCCCTACATTATTTAACCATAAAGGATCAACATCTATTGAAACCTCCGCTTGTTATGAATGCCAGTAAGTATAATATATTATTTTATTTTTTTATTCGTACACTGGTAATTCTGGTTTCTATTTATAAATTAAAAAACTGTCAATCTAATATATTCAGTTGCTTGGATAAAATATTGTTTTATGAATTTTATGTAGAATTTACGGTTTATGGTTATATTTTCAATTCTTTTTGAATTTTTCAATTTCAAGATACATATATTTTATTGTAGTAAAATGATATAATATTAATTATATAACGCGATTTAGCAGCAATGCCTTTTATATCATTTAACATGAATGATAACTATGTGCTTAGTATCCAGATGAGTTTGATTTTTCTAATAAATTTGTTATTATGTTCATGATATATTAAGCGATTAATAAAATAAATATATTTTAAGCTGGTTCATTTAATCGTCGAGCTTCAGATGGAGGCGCAAATTTACCATATTGCTTTACAACTGGACAGCAACAGAGTCATCATCTTCCTCCTGAACGGTATTATATAAATCCTTCAGCCAATAAAATAAGAACTGACCATAATGCAACCGAAAAATTATCTGCTGAGGCTACAACGATTCAAAGTACAAATACAAATCCAGAAGAAGGGTCTGAAGAAATACAAAGGTATATATTATCAAATAAAATTTGAAAATTACATTATCATTTAATTAAAATTTTCCAATTTTTTTCGTCATTTGTTTATTGTACCGTTTTTTATTTGTGAACTAACAATAAGTATCATATCTTGAATTCAATTAGAAATTAGGTGTATCTGAAACTATGAAAGTAATTGTTGCTCAAGATATTCGCCATTGGTTTCGTTTCCGTCTATTGAAGTAAATTTCTTAGGTTAAGGAAACACTGTCATCTCAGTTACGTAGTAATATTATCAACAGACTGATCCAAAAAGGGTGACAAAGTGTACTCACCTCTGGTGGAATTTAGTTTCAATGACATCTGTCACATTGTGAAAATTACTTTTAACCGATTTACCTTTAACTTAAGCATGTCACGCCGTGTTCATCAAAAACCGGTCCATTTTTGACCCTTCGTACGGATCGATAAGTCTCTCTAGAATGAAAAGAATAAGAGCGATATCGGTTTATAATCCTTTGAGCTGACGTGAATATGTTTGCTGGCTGGCTTTCGGTATAAGCACCACAAGTACATCTTTCCGCCTGTCAGATATAATACACAACCGGGCATTTTCTATATGTGTTCTACAGGTATTGGTGTATTATATCAGCAGTATGCTGAAGAAGAGCCGAAAAGATACCATTTTGGCCAAGGGGTTTAAAATGTTTGAAGCTACTACTTGACCTTACCTGTAGAGATGAATTCCTTCTAGATAGGCATCACGTCAGCATTGCACAGTTTGTAATGCTCAGCTGCCCCTAACGGTATGCTATCAGGATCCACCCAATTGGGAAAGTAAGCGCCCTGTGGAGCCTCGTTTTTAGTCTATAAGCAGCCCATGCGTCATCGTTCTTTTGAATGAATCTTTAGACAGCATCCTGCGGAATCGAGCCGCACTATACACTCGATACTCTCACAGAAACGTAACCAGGTGGTTCTTCTTGATCGCATAATTTAATTTGTTTCAAATCTGTATTGTAAGAAAATTTTGAACATTTCAACCGAATATACTATGAAATCTTAATTGTAATACATAAATTCAATAACATCAACTGATAATAATAATTTTTTTAGGTATATGAAAGTACGTGGGGGTACAAAGCGACATACTGTTGGGTGCACGGATGATCTTTCAACAACACGTCATTCACGGGAACAACATGTAGCTGTAAATTTAACGTCTCAAAATCCAACGAGTGTTATAAGTCAAAATACAGCCTGCATAAATAGTGGAACACGAACACGACGTACAGGATTGCTCACAGTAACCGAACGACCTCCGGGTAGGTAATAGAATCATGGCTTACAATATTATACATCCAATACACTTCAACTTAATTTAAAGTATGTGTTAATGCGAGATTTCAATCAATACTATTTTTAACATTTGTTCAATGCCATTTTAATTTTTATTAACTTTGATTTTTAATTGAAATATAAATGTATGTAAGTGAACGTTTGAAATCTTATTCTTCTTTTGATAATTTATTAATATTTTTTATTTATTTTTGATATTATTATTTCTTTAATTTTTTATTTGCAATTTTTATTTTTATTATACATCTGTATCTATAAAAAATTTCGTCGGCTGCTCTTATTAACTTCTGAAATGCAAATATGCTACGAATACGTTCGCTGCTTTAATTGTCGTAACATTGTTTTTAACAAATTATCCCATATTAAAAGTAATAAGTCCTGAGCTTATACGTGAAGTAGAATCCCGAATGAATCGTAATTACTTACCGCCGGCTCTGAAAATGAAAAATAATAATTCTAGTTGTTTAAGTCAATCACCTCCTAAATCCTCTGGTGGTCATTCTTATATTAGTACTTATTCTAGTACTTCGGCAATTAGTTCACCTTACCCTTCACTGGGTACTCCTGGTATATATAATCCATCGACTTTATCATTACCTCTGGCAGTATCTGCCACTTCAGCAGCCGCAACCTACACGAACAGACGCTTATATGGTAAGGCTTGTAAGTTACCACCAGTTCAAGAAGTTGGTAAGTTTTCTGCTTTATTGATATTAAAAATATTTCGTTTTGTTTAAATATTATTTTATAATTTGTTTTTTGTTATTGTATCTTTTACTATTTTCATTTTTATTTGAAACATTTTTTTAAACCACAATTAATTTCCATTTTCAACATAATAAAAATACATATATGTAAATTAGAATTTGATAATATAAAATTTATTATCTTAATTTAGGTCGCTATAGTCCTGTGAGGCGGGCTTCTGAAGGATCGAAAACACAATTTCAAGGGCCACTTCAAGAATGCCAATACCTTCAAAAGGGTATAGCGCAAAAAAACTTTTTAATAGCACCACCCAGTCATCCAATTTTAGAAAATTCAATTAGTCTACCAGGTAAGAGAAAAATAAAGAATAAATAAATAAAAAATAATTAAAATTATTTTTAATTAATATAAATAATTATTTATTTGGATATCAACTAAACTTAATAAGAAAAAAATTTTTGTCTGTCACTGAAAATTAACAATATAAAAATTTTGTTTGCGGCACTAAAGTTCGGTTGAAGTCGCCGTAATCCAGTAAGTAGAGTGTTAGCTTATTAGACGTGAGGCGACTTTTTCTCAGCAGATTTCTGGCAAAAACTCGGAGAGTAAATAAAACTGTCATGAAAAGTTTTACAAAAAAAATCAGTCGTTCAGGTCCCGCCATTCATGTATAAAATTGTAAAAAAAATTGTAAAACACTATGTCGTAATCCTGATTGAATGGTTGTAATGACATTATACTTATTCGAGCCGCGACTAACATCGAACGGACAGATGAAGATGTTAACTTACATCAACAAACAAAAGCCCGGCATACAGTATCTTTCGAAAGTCGTGTTACACCACAAGGCAACAGCGTTCGAAATACCGCTAAAAATGATAAGAAAAATATGGAATGAAGACCACCTCCAATTGTGGCTTTCAATGTAGACAACTTCCAGGAGTTCCACAGTTATCTGAGCAGAAAAATAAATAACAAATTCCTGATAAAATTATTAACTAAGGATTCATATAAGATAAGTACTTTCCATATAGATGATTATAGGAACATTACAAGATTATTAAATTCGGATAAAATTGATTGGTGTAGTTTTGAAAACAAATAGACAAGACCAATTAAAGTTATGATAAAAATGTACATTATTCGCATACATCTGATACGATTGTTGCCGACTTGCGGTCACAAGGGTTTAGGCCATTGAAGCTGTAAATAAATTTCAATGGAAATCAAAAGAACCTCTGAATATGTTCAGAGTATCATTTGAATCCACAGAAGATATCAAAAAGATATATGAAATTAAACATATTCTTAATACTATTGTACAAGTGGAACCAGTGAAGCAACAAAGATTAATCCCACAATGCAGAAAGTGTCAATCGTTTGGACATACGAAAAATTATTGTAACCAACCGCGTTGTGTGAAATGTGCTGGAAAACACAGCATCCTTGAATGTAATCGCGAAATAAGTCAACCGAAATGCTCTAATTGCATTGTAGCTAAGGAACTTCAAAAGCGCGAAATACGTACATACATAATTGGCCATTACAACCCTTCAGTCAGGATTACGGCCTAGCTTCTCACACCACTTATGTTGTGTGTGCTAATTTTATACATGAGTGGCGGGACCTACATTTAAAGTCGACTCCGAACGACAGTTTTTTTTGAGAAACTTTTCATGGCAATTTTATTTACTCTCAGAGTTTTTGCCAGAAATCTGCTGAGAGGAAGTCGTCGAAGAAATATTTTTTTTTTCATATTTCGTTTTTTGATGTCTGACCGGGGATACGAAACCCTTGGCCTTTCGTCTAATAAGCCAACACACTACCTACTAGACTACGGCGAAATAATAATTTGAAATCCCGTACTACACCAAGTAGAGAAATGTATGAAAATTATAGTTCAAATAGAGTAGAGAACCACAAAACTTGAGAGGATTGAATAATCCACTTAAACAAACTGGTCCACAGAACAGAGTAGATCAACAGAATTATCTTATGCATCTGTTCTGAAAAATCGAAATAATGATTGTCACAAATTTTAAGTACATTAAGACAGGAAGAGTTTTTCAAACTTATGGAATATCGTTTAAATGTTCTGAAACAGATAACACAACAAAATTGACATTTAAACGGAGTTAAAAATTATGTTATGGAATTATAATGGCCTAATGAAGAATAAAAGAGAGCTAGAAGTAGTTCTGAATAATGAAAAAATTGACGTGCGCCTTATCTCTGAAACCCATTTTACTAGAGAATCTTTTATAAGATTCAGAAATTATGAAGTATATCATACAATTCATCCCCAAAATACGGCTAGAGGGGGAAGTGCGGTTATAATAAGGAAAAATATAAAACATTACGAAGAAGAGAAACTAAGTACTGAAGAATTTCAAGCAACCACAGTTCGGTTAACAACAAACTCTCAGAATCTGCTGATAACGTCAGTCTCTCAATTAAATCAATTGATTATAAAAATCTTATAACAAAACATGATTCGAGGTTTATCATGGGTGGAGATTTTAATTGCTAGAACCTTACTGCCTGATTCCCGTTTGAACACTGCTAAGGAAAGTAACTTATAAGGCAATTATGGACTCGGAATGTGAGGTGTCGTCAACGGCGCTATCCCACGTACTTGGCCAACGAGAGTAGGTACAAACCTGTCTTATAGATTACTTATATAATAGATAAATATTCAAAGTCCGTGTACAGTTGGAAAATGGATTGACCTCTAATTCTGACCATTCGCCCGATATATGTATGTGTCTGTTTATTAAAGGGCTATCGTATGGGACAAAATCCCTTTTTGACGCTATTTATCGAATTGGCGAAATATATTCGTCTGTTCTGCCAAAAATTCTATCATACCCTACCATGACACGAAACAAATTGCGATTGAGACGACGTTGAGTTTCTTACAAACTTATTCAAGTAGCGCGTGGAAGCCTCCGACAGGGGCCTCCTGATAAACAAAACACGTTGTTTTCAGCCCTGGCTTATATAAGGGGAGATGAACAAATGACAAGTTGAGAAAAGATGGCAAGGAATCTAGATTTCCGCGACAGACAAAACAAAAGCTTAAATAGGTAAGGACACATGAACTTAGCTTGAGATCAAAGTTAAAGTAACTATTTGCAGTTTGATAAAAACGAAAAACATCAGATGGAATCAATAAAAACGTTAATCAACCACACTAAATTGCTCCGCATCGACTAGGCAGATGGAATTGCGACCTGACACACAGTCAAGGGCAGATTGTTTTCTTTAGCTACTTGCTCGTTTGCGTTCTCTCTTCATACTGATCCACAATCAATACGCATGAAAGATCGTAGTCTTAATCGGACGGAGATGAGTCACAATCCGAGCTAAACCAATGAAAGGTTTCTAACAATCATCTTAAAAATCTAAAATTTAAAAGAAAATGCTCTTGGATTCGACTTTAAACAAAACTGGGTTCTTAAATCTACCACAATCACTAATCCTACCTAACACAATTTTCAATGGCTTCATTCAGCATGCTTCAATGTCTCCATCGTTTTGGAAAGTCGCCCAGTTGATACCAAAACCTGGAAAACCTCCAACTGAAGTTAAATCATATAGACCCATTTCGCTTCTGCTCATATTATCGATATTATATGAGAAAATATTACAAGTCCGCATGAAACAGATAATTGAACAAAGAAACTTAGTTCCTAAACATCAATTTGGTTTTAGAAATTCACATTCATATTTCCAACAATTGACCAGGTTCATCGGCAATTTATCGGGGACTGTTAACAAGAAAGGCCTCAAGGAAAATAGAAATGTTTGTTAGCGCCTGTAAATCTTATGACCCGTTCACCAAGCAATCTCGTACAGTGTTAGTCTCGTGGTTGTCATATCGGTAGCGGGTTTACTTACGAACTGGAGCGCAACAAGTGCCAAAGGGGCGTACGTACTTCTTATTTAATCGGTAACTGGAAGAAGGTGTCTTCGCGTTGAAAAGGTGGAGAACGATATTCTCAAGGGGAATAATACAAGTCAGGAGTAACCGGCAGGAATGCATGGTCTGGGTCACGTTTGTGTATTGTTTTTGGACACCAGTGATATAGCGCCCAGAACCGTTGCGCTGGAAACGACTTGCCCACCATTTTGCTCGATGACACAGCTATTTTGTTCCATGTTGCCAGAACTGAAAATGAGGCGAAACACAAATTACAAAATGCACTTACCTCGGTCTTAGAATGGACTAAAAAATGGTGCATAAAATTTAACAGTTCTAACAGTTCAACACATGTTGACTTTACAAATAAATCAACTAAATTCCTATATTCATGGACGGTAAAAAATACCGTATGCAAATACGACAAAGTATCTTAGTATGACACTGGATGCGAAATTACGTTGGAACGAGCACGTTAAAATTAAAATTATGGAACCACAACTAAAATGGAAGAAGCTAAACTGGCTAATCGGGAGAAAATCTAAACAGTCTATCGAAAATAAATTATCAATATATAATCAAATATTAAAACCTATATGGACTTATGGAGCACAATTGTGGGGATGCACAAGCGAGAAAAATATAACTATTATTCAACGTTTTCAGAACAAAGTACTTAAATGCATCATAAACGCACCGTGGTATATAGGCACAAGTGCTTTACATCGTGACCTTGTTGTAAATACTATTAAAAAAGAGATTGAAAACATTGCAACAAAGCATAACATTCGACTCAGAGACCACGTCAATTCAGAAGCATCATCTCTTGGTGATCCCATTGGTTTGGAACGCCATCCGACCTAATTAGAAGCTTTCTTTTGGCTTGATGACGTAATATCATCATAAATATATATTAGATT